>JAODUI010000030.1:2418106-2439002 GCA_027563995.1 Papilio gigon | reverse complement strand
GGAGTCATTACAACAGATTTATGACCTGGTAAGTTTATATAGTTTATTTAAGGAGCGCCGGTGGCTCAGTTGATAAGTGCTTAACCGGACCGGACCGTAAACGACATTGTCCGGGTTCGATCCCCGCCATGTACCAATGGTTTTTCGATTTTCGAATTTCATATGTACATTATCTAACGTTCTTACGGTGAAGGAAAACATCGCGATGCTGCACATATCGGCGTAGAAATTCAAAGATATGTGTGAAGTCAACCCGCACTGAAGCGTGGTTGACTATAGCCTAATCATCTCTAATAATAGAGTAGGCTCCGAGCCCCGCAATGGGCACGTATATGAGGTGATGATGATGAA
The DNA here is from genome assembly GCA_027563995.1 of Papilio gigon. NCBI lineage: Eukaryota > Metazoa > Arthropoda > Insecta > Lepidoptera > Papilionidae > Papilio > Papilio gigon. The sequence continues at coordinate 2,438,651 of JAODUI010000030.1, read as the reverse complement.
GTTTTTTAACATCAGCCCTAATTTAGTGTAGCCCCGAACCTGGAAAACAACTGTTTGTTTTATAATTTTCTGTCTGTTTTCTTTTAGCGAGCAACTGACGAAGAATTGATGTTAATAAAGGACCATTTGAGAAATAAACCAGAAATCCCATTGGACAAACCAGAAAGTTTCTTGCACGATTTGTCCGGGATACCGAATTTTGCGGAACGTATATCCTGCTTTATGTTTCAAGCCGAATTCGAAGATGGAGTTAATACAACGATGCACAAATTAGATAATTTAAAACATACATGTGAGGTGAGTGTACTTTTTTTAAACCGAAAACATATAATTATAATAAATTATATCAAAATAATATATTTTTCTTTGTATTAACAGTTTCTAATCACAAGTGAGCCATTGAAACAATTATTCGCAATAATATTGACGCTCGGAAACTACATGAACGGCGGCAACGGGCAGCGGGGGCAGGCGGACGGCTTCGGCCTGGAGATACTCGCAAAGTTAAAAGATGTTAAGGTACGGTAACAAGGAAGGCTGACATGTTACTATGATTATAGTTAATTGGAAACACTCAATTATAAACATCTATCTCATTGTTACCATATAGTTTATGAGTTGTACAATCTGTGCCCTTCGCGGTGTGCCACCTTAAAGTTGTAGTTGCTTAAACTTATGGCATGTTACTATTATACTGTTGCTTGGAATAAGACAATTTTCCTGAAAATGGAACACTGTTAATGGGCCTGGCTGCAGGTGATTTTGAAGCAATTTTAAGTTGTATGTGTATGTGTATGTGTGTATATTTGTTTATAATCGACATTATATTTGTGTGTGTGTGCAGTCGAAGCACTCGCAGGTGACGTTGCTGCACTTCATAGTGCGCACGTACATGCGCGCGCGCGGCGGCGCGCTGGCGGCGGCGTGCGCGCTGCCCGTGCCCGAGCCCGGCGACGTGGCGCGCGCCGCCGCCATCGACTTCGCGGACGTCGCCGCGCACCTCAACGAACTCGACAAACGATTGCAAGGTATTAAAATATCTTATAAACTAGCTAGTCCTGTCCACTCCTAGTGTTGAGTTTCTATATCATATAAAAGTGCTAAGCATTTAAGGGACATTTACACTCAGCTAAGCTGACTGCGACAGTGAGTTAAACCTTAAGACAGGCCCAGCCGCGAACAAAAATAATTTACACGTCGCAAAGATCTTATCATTTTGTATTTCTCTGCGTGTGTTTACATTGTTATTTTTACAGATTGTAGAGATCAAACAAAAAAAGTGATGGAAGGCGACGCTCAAAGGAACGAGGACTGCGTGTCGTCTGCGGGTGACAACACCAAGAGACTGGAAGTGTTCAAAGATAAGATGAAGACATTCCTCGATGCGGCCCAAGAGAAGTTGAAGACTGAGCACGACAACCTGGAGGAGTGCCGCGCCAAGTTCATCGGCACCGTCAGGTTCTACCAGTACACGCCCAAGTGCGGCAAGCTCGATGACTGCGAGCCGAAGGAATTCTTCTTGCTGTGGACCTCATTCTGCAGCGACTTCAAGGATATCTTCAAAAAGGAAGAACAGATTGCCATCAAAGAGAAGTTAGTATTCACAAACTGTCACTTCCTTGATAATTTCTCCTACCTTTCTATGTCTCTCCCTTTGTAAACATCAACAAAAAATTTTATGATTTAAAAATATATTTTTAAATGAATAAAAAAATTAGGAAGAAAAGTAAATCATGTATTTTTTTTTTAATTACAGATTAAAAGAAAACAAAAAGCTTCAAGACGAAAGGAAATCGTTAACACAGCCTAAGAAAGAAGGAGGCTTGAAGGCTCGTCTTCAAAAATTGTCAGGTACGAGGAGATAGACATGCACTGGGGGCTTGTTATCGGCCATTCAGACATTCGACAGCACAATTCAAATTAATTTATATCACGATGTACAAAATAAAAGAATTTGCTGTCAAAATCTCACAAAATGTACCTGCGTGTGAATTATCTAATATTACGTGACATTCATCATCAGCCTTTGTTTGCCCACTGCTGGACATAGGCCTTTCCCAATGCCTACGACAGTATGTGATTCTCCTTCCGCATCCAACGACTTCCCGCCGTCCGCACTAGGTCGTGGGTCCACGTGGAGGGAGGACGCCCCATATGTCATTTAATTGTTGCATTTAATTGTATGAAACATCGTTTATATTCTATACTAGGTGCTACTACGCTTATAATTATTGCAATACAAAGAAATCTCATTTGTAAAAAAAATAACAAATAAACCACCAAACCTATATAAATATTAGATTAAATAATAAAAGGGACTAAATGTTAACATTTAATATATATATATCAAATTAATCAAAACATAAAAAAACGGCATATAAAGAAATGTTATTAAATAAAAGTAATTGAATTTGTGTGTAACAAGTCTGTTGCCTCAATTTCTTGAAATATTTATAAAAAAAAATGTTATAGCCTACTGCTAGATATATATAATTCTAGTGCATATTACATAAAAATCCACATTCAAAAAATAAACTAGAATTATGAAAAATATGTGGATCATGGATTTTACAATTTGTTATTAACAATTTCAATGCAATCTGTTAATTTATTTCATTGATAAATTGTGAATTTCTAGAAAATTTATCATAAATTAAATTCCGTGATTAGTTCCATCGAAATAACTAGAGTATGTTGTTTTGTAACAATGCAAGGAGAGTGTAATATTTGTAATTTGTAAAAATAAAAGAGAACAATGATTGTGAAATTGATTTTTACGAGTTGTTTAACTGTGTTTTGTATTTGAATGTAATATAAATAATAAAATATGTTAACAAGATATATTTGTATTATTCACCTGCCTATTGATGTACCTGTTTCATTTGTTTTAGAGAAATGAGCTAGTAGTGCCATCTTTTAAAGGAGTTATGGTGCTTGGCTCAAATTTATGTGTCTAAAGTTTTTATAAAAACTTACTTTGACATAAATCCATTTTGTAAATCAACATTTATTTTAAAAGTAGTATAACATATTTTTAACATAAAGCTTACAATCATATAATGTTGCCTTTTACTGGTCACTGCATTCGACACATTTATTTTTCCATATTTGCAAGAACTTTCTTTGAATTTTTCTATTATCACTAAGGTTCTCTTCAGCAAGCCTTATAAGTGATGTTTTCAAAGCTTGCCACTGCATGAAGGTCAATTGGTTGGTCAATGACATCATGTTATTTTCGTATCTAAATGTTTCCTCTTTATTTACAAATTCAGCTAAAGTTCTAGTGTTGGTTACTCTGTCCAATGAATGATAGTAGGCTCCCAGTTGTGGTTTAACCTTTTTCTGAGGCTGCTCAAAGAAACTTTTAAAGTGTTCTCTGGGTATAAACTCACCTTTGTCAGTTTTAGAGTGTTCTCTGGGTACGGACTTACCATCATTTACACTATTAAAGTTTTTTCTTGTAATGGACTCGCTTCCATCAACACTTTTGAACTGTTCTCTGGGTATGGACTCACCTTTGTCTACATTTTTAAAGTATTCTCTGGATATGACCTCACCTCTGTCCACATGTTTCTCAATAGTGGGTACACTTATATCATAAATTGGTTCAGATTGCGGTTGCCAATTTTTTTCTAGTTGTTCACTGTCTCTATTAATTTCATTTACATACATCATTAAATTATCCATTGTATTACTATCAGATTCTTCTATTAGTATTTTTTCAACCTTGATTATTTCTTTTTGAGCCCATTGGAAGCGACCAAAGGTTTCATGATTTTTTAAATCAAGCCAGTCTCTCAAATTAACAGGAAGTTCATAATCATCTGATAAAAATGGCAAACCTTTCAATTGGAGATTTTCTAAAAATGGATACATCTGCGAGTACCAGCTGCAAGAATGCTGGAGCAACACATTGCTTAAGGACCATATTCGGCACAGTAATGCATATGGCATCAATGACATCCAGTGTGCTTCGCCTCTTTTTACCCTATCTAAGTAGTGAATAGCTGCTTGTTTGCAGCAAACTGATATTCTTAACATGAGTTTAGAGAATGAAACAATTCTGACAAGAACATACTGTAACATCTGCCGGGTTGGCAAGTACTCGTCACTTTCAGCTTCTTCAGGCAATGCCGATGCAAAATTTGTTATGTCTTTTATGATATTTAACATTAAGTATCTACGAAGAGTAGTATTTACTTTTTTTAATACTCGATATCCAATATCACTACGAAATTTTTTGTCGTATTTATATAAAAGTCTTGATAATACAGCACTTTCATTGTGTAATGGAGACTGCTTAGATAGAACGCTTATTGCATTAGTGCACGCGTGCTTTAAATATCTTGTACCTGTAAGAATTCATTAATTCAATTCATTAAATAATTTTACCAATTCTAAATCTAGGATGAATACGACGTTTACTAAAAAAAATGTGAATGTTTATTTTTACCAATTTCTTCCTTGCATTGACATGTTTGAACTGGTGGCGGTAAGAGATTTCTATTATTCCACGGTTCCAACATTTTAACGTTGTTATTAATGGTACCAATTGCACATTTCTTTTTTTCTTACTTTTGTTTTAGAGAAAATTTACGTTTTTTTTTAGGTTATAGCGAAACTTTCTCAGAACCAAAGACAATCCTTAGAACTTAACTTGACATTGACAATACAAAATTAAACTGACAGAACTTTGACTGTGAATGGCATAGAGCACAGGACACATATACTTCTAGTGGAGTAAAACGGCATACAAAAAAATGCCAACACGAAAGCTCACTAGTGCCAACGTATATGCCGTTGATAACATATTAATTTTATAATTTTTTTTATTTAAGATTGGCAAGCAGGTACTTACTTAAGTGAACCATCCTTATACGGAAGAGGAAATCTGTAGAACGGTACAGCAGAATCTTCTTTCGATGTAATGCTATATTTTGCGCCTTTGGCACTTCCAACCATTGTAAAGAATACTATACTAAAACCGTCAATATCCCTTAAAAAATGAGTCCGTATTGGTCTATATCTCTAAATTTGAATTCACAACAAAAACAAAAGCAGCACGTCAAACGAAAATTAATTCATGCTTTTTTTTCTCTTCGTGCATTTGGAAAAAAAGGTTTACAAAACACGGGCTTCGAATAATATTCATACCAAAATTGTTTTTATTTAAATAAAGAGCTACCGGAGCTAACACTGATCATCTATTTCAACTTTTTGTAGTGCGCTGTCACACTCACTCTTGCAATAGGCCTTTGAAGAGCTGCCGCCCCTGGCAAAGAGTAAGCTACTTTCTGAACTCCTTACGCATGCAATATTTGTTGGTTTTTAATTATTTTAATTCAAATATTATCCCAAATATTTTACTGCATACTAGGTTTGATTGAGCACTTTTTAAATTTTATTTTGATTATCAATAACAATAGTCATTTTCGAAATATGGTATATGCATAAGTATAATAAGTTCAGTAAATCAGTAAATAATTGTCATTGTCAATCGCTTTTGATAACGTGCTTTTAGGAAATAGGAAGGTGTTTTCAATAAACTTATAATTAACATACTATATACGATAGAAACAAATCGCCATACTACACTGATAGAAAGCTGAAAACGATTACACGGGTGTAATAAGTACTTGAATTAAACGTTAAAATGCCTAAAAATAAGAAGAAGCAAGAAAGTTCGAGCAGCGACAGTGATGAGGGACCAGTTGATGTAAGTTTATCTTTTTATAAAATACCGGATTGTAATAAATATCAATTTGGCAACAGAAATACAGTCAAAATGCTTACTGCTTCCCGAGATAAACAAATCAAACTACGAGTGTTTAATACTTCAAAACAATCGGTGCGACATACCGGTAACCTATCGGAATAAAACTATCCTTTCAAAGAGATATTTCTTGCAAAGACCGTACTTTAACTTATTTTTCAAGTTTCCTTAAATAACTTTTGTATTCTACGTCACCATTTGTTGCGTGCAGTAAAGCTAGTTAACTGTGTAGAAAGGTGGTGTATTTAGAAAGCTATTTGTCTAGTAGTTTAAAAATATCAATCATTCAGAAGCTATTTAGAGGCATTATATATCATTAGACAATTATGAAATGTTTTATACTACAATATTGTATATTCATTATACAATGTTATTAGAATTTCTTGTATCATAACTGATTTTATTACATGCTGTATTTTAGAGAAATCCACCAGCAGAGAAAAAAGCGAAAATGGGTAATAGAACGGAAGATAAGGAACCAACTTGGGTGCTGCAGGGCAAAAAGTTAGTCAAGGTTCGAGAGTTTAAGGGTAAAGTTTACGTAGACATAAGAGAATTTTATGAGAAAAATGGGGATTTGCTTCCGGGCAAGAAGGGTATTAGCTTAACACCGGAGCAGTGGAGAAAACTGTTGTCTTTGGGTGATGAAGTTAATGAAACTATTAGTTCCCTTGGTTAAGTGTTTTTTAATTATAATAAACATGTATGGTGTTTGGCAGTTTTATTGTTTTATTTATTTGAATCTCCTTCTCTCATTTCATAATGCTGCAATGCTGCTAGGTATAGCCAAAAGAAATGTGAAGCATTTTATATCTTTTGAACTTCTCAACACTAGTAAGGAAATAAACAGGAAAAAAACAAAAATATGTTTTACATATTTTATTTTATGGTCTTTAAAGATTTTTTTTAAACATTAATTTTAAGAACATACTGTTCCTTTTAATTTTGTTATATTAGTTATAAACTGGAATACATTTGATTAAAACAATTTTACAAGATACAGCTAAAAAATCTTATATTGAAATTGTACCGGTACATACAAACTTTTATACACATTGTTTTTCACAAAACTTTGTATTCTTGATGCTGTCTGATTTAATGCAAACAGAATATACAAAATGCCTGTATTATAGCATTTACTCATTGGTTTTTTGCTCCTTTTAGACTAAATTAATAGATTAAATCATTAAATATTTACACATTACAAAATGGAGTAAATTGTTGTCTAAATGTTTAGATACTTATAGATAGAAATGCAATTTATAAACCCTCTGAGGATTTAATGCTTTACTAAAATTCCACTCCCGACATTTTTCTACTCTAGGCTACACACAAATAATTGAATAAACATAGTTTTTCTCAAATATGTTGGCTGCTTGAACATCACACGAGTTGTGTAGAACAGTGTTAGGTGTAGTGGGGTTTATAGGGATGCGGGCGGATGTCACTACGCAACTCTAGTTGGGCCGTCGACATATTTGAATATAACTACAAGATATTGGCAAGATTTATTTTTTTAATTTTATTTTGTTATTTCAAACTAGTGACAGTGTGTCTTCAGTACTTGAAGTTATTGTACAAATATGATTTAAAAAAGTTTACATCATTTTACAAAATGTAAAAAAAGTCAGTCTGCATCTTTATTGCTAAAAGATATCAGTACTTACTGTAATTTCCTCTCATATTAAAATATGTATTATATTTATAGGTTATGTACGGTCTTTTACTGATGATTGACTTGAAAATACACATGAGTGTAAATCATATACCTACCAAAATATCTTTCAGTAATTGTCGACCAAATCTTGATGTATTTATCTTTACAATAGTGTTATAAAAAATAAGTATAAAATGATTTACTACATTTGTGCAACATGAACGTAATTTAAGATCTAAGTGTGGTCTGAACATGCTTTTTTATTCTTCATTCATTTTCAAGTGATTTGCTTATATTAATACATTGTATTTTCTAAAAAATCACATGTGTATAAAATATAGTTTAAATGCCACACTCCAATTGGTTCTATGGTCACTAACCAAGTCTCTAATTGTAGTTTTAAATGATCCACACTAAGGGACAGGTTAGAAAACCTTTTAGTGACTGTGGCAACACAATGTCATACCATAAACTAGACATTACTTTTGGCAACAATCCAGGAACATATTTTATGACAGCATTAATATTAAAGTTGTTTATTGAACGCGGGTTTGCGTTCCAAAGACAATATAGAGGTCTTATATATTTTAGTGATATTATATAGAAAAGAAAGATTTATATTTGATAATACTGTATGTATTACTAAATTGAAATAATGGAAGCACTTATAATGAACATCTCAGATATTCAAAAATGTATCCAAAATATTTTAAATTGTTACAAAATTGTACAACGTACGAGACCAAGTTGACAGTTTGAGTATTGCAATTAATATAAATGTTGCCAGTTACATTACAAATATTATTTTACCAAAATATCCATCCAAAAATTAAACTGGTATGTTGATTTACGACGAAAAATGTTTTTATATTTAAAAAAATATTTCCTAAAAAATAGTGTTTTTTGATGTTACCTAGACATCCTAGTTGACTAGCCTATGAGCAAAGTTACTAATTTAACGAAAACTTCTAAAAATATACGAAGTTAAAAATGAGTCATGCATTGATAAAAAAACGTAGGTTTCCACTGCCTTAAACTTGTACTAAATTGTGATAGCTCGGATTATCTTTGTAAGAAAAAACGGAAATAAAATTTATACATTAGTCTAAGCAGTCAAAACCCACGGTAAGATTTAGTTGTATTAGAGGCGAAGGGAATTTAAAAACAAATGTTGCGTACACACAACTTTATGTTATATGAATTTTAATGCAAGTAAAAAAAAACAACACTAATAGTGTGTGTAAGATATACACATGCTAGTGTAAGAATGGCGTCAAATTCTAAAGTACTAACTAGTACATGTTTAAAAATTATTTCTAACATTTTTCTACGTTAACATACATTTATGACAAGCACATACAGATCTTTGGAAATATCGACATACTCTCTGCAACAATTTTATTACACGATTAAGAGAGTTTTAAATAACACTTATTGACATAGGAAAATAAATAAAGGTTAATTACATTTCCAACTTGGTAGGAATTTTTGATACTGGCAACATAATTCTATTTAATCTTTGGTTTTATATGAAAGCACTCGATTTTGAAGTGTTCGCACATCTCTTGAACCTGAAAGATACATTAGCTAGTGTTAGCTAAAATAATTTCAGACAATTGTTAGGTTAAAACAATCAGCATCCCTTTTCTTTCCAGAGAATCGGCATAGCATGTACTACTTTTTCATACATCTGTCAGTCGTCATATTTGAACTCATATCCTTTTTACGCAAACCGGTGGAAACCATTTGAACACAATTTGTAAAGAAAAAATTGCGCTACACTAGCGCCACCGCTTCGCGACACCAATGACTTGTTACATCGCTGCTAAACAGACTGAATACTTATATATGTTACTCACGACTCTGGTGGCGTAGTAGAGATGGGTGGAGGTGGCGGCAGCGCACATCCCCACCATCAGGAGCAGCTCGGTCATGGGCGAGAGGCGCGCGCCCAGCGCCAGCGCCACCGCGGCCGCGTACGGCAGCAACAGGCCGTTGAGCACCTCGCAGCGCGTGTCGCTCATTTGTGACACTATCAGACGACACTAACACATACGTCACTTTAGTGCGACCAACTGATGTGACGCAGTCATCGCGGTGTAGTCAGATGAGGATAGGAGGGAACTTACGTTAATATTAGAGAAGACAGTGCCGGTAAGGATATAGAACATCCTGGGTCCGAGGTTGATGATGTCATTGGGCGAGTACAGCGCCCACGCCGAACTCAGAGCGAAGAACGCCGCGAGCGGTACCAGAGGGCGCACCGCCTCCATGAACGGACGCATCTTGCCCGTGCCGTCCCGGTACGACCTACAACGAAACAAGCACATTGAAGGACGAATGAAATCCACACGTATTGTAACCTTATGACCTCCTTTCCATTACAATATTTTCAGTGGGGCTTTGTATTACAATATTTAAACATTATGTGGGTGTCACATAAGCCATCAGGGGCGTAGCCAAAATATAGAGGGAGGTATGCCCCGGCCCCAAATACTTTTACGACCTGTCCATTCGTATAGCTCGCAGCGTCTTACGCTGTAAAATTTGGTTTGCGTTGTATTTTAGTGTAAAAAGGGCGTAGCAGGACTGACTTGTATATATTCCACAGTATGACAGTCTGGCTGGTGAGTATGGCGGAGAAGTAGAGCACGAGCTCGAAGAGGAAGCCCGGGGAGAGTCCGCCGGGCAGCGGCGCGTGCCAGGCGCGCGGGCCCACCGCCGACGTCACCAGCAGCAGGATGCACGAACCCTGCACACAAGCTCGTACCGCTATACACAAACTGTTCAACAACAAGCCAGTGTCGAGTAAACTTGGTTTAGGTTTCTTCTGGTGTTTATCAAATAAAAAATTGATTGAAATAACAAAAGTTGAAGTATTTCTATTGCTGAGGTCCCGTTTACGGTGGCGGATGTGCAGTCTTAGCCGCCCTTGGCACCAGACCGTATAGTAAGTACCAGTCATCTCTTTCTCAGCACCCATGGTGTTGAGTACATAATTAATTTACTTTTTTGCCCACTTTGAGTTATTTCTTGTTAGGATTTCCCTAGCATGATGCCCCTAATATCTGACCGTACTAGGCGCGGGCTTACAGAACCTTGGAAAGAATCCGCCACTGCTCATTTAGTCTGAAAGATCTCCTTCAAGTTTGATACTTCGCAGTTCATCATTGTGTCTGTGACTCACAATCATGGTGAAGTCATATCCCCAGGGCAGGAACATGACGCCGGTGTTGTACTTCTCCCAGTGCGTCAGGTAGAAGTTGATGAAGATATTCCATATCACGAAGAAGAAACGAAGCGGACTCAGCTCGTCTCTGCAAACAATGTATTTTTTAATTATATACGGAAATACCCACTATTATATTAATACAAGAAACACGTGAGTTGACGAGAAAAAAAACAACTTATTTATGAAAAAAAAAAGGATAAAACTTGACGGCATGAAGACAATTGAGTGTTGCGTAAATTTTGTATGACGAAAAAAAAACAATTCTTTGTGCGCGCGTCTAAACGATGAAAATTTATAGTCGAATTCAATTGAAAGGAGAAATAACATTTACTGCCACAATGTCATTTATTGTCTACAATTCAGAATATTTCAGTACATAAGGTGATAATTCAATATGTTAAAATCTTATAAAAGCGAAATTGTTTCAAAGAGATTTTTTATAATTTCTCGTTCCCATTGAGCTATAGATCATTAACCTTCGGCTGTACATGCTTAACCTTACGATTGAAAGGTAATCTTTAGCATTCAATGTAGATAATGTTATTTATTGACTAATTATATACAATTGATAGTAGATAGTAAAAAAAACAAGACCTTGAAGTACATATGTGTATATACGTTATCATACAGAATTCATCCCTGACATTATTTTTTTATTACAACTTGAAATTATTAACAAAAATCTTCAATACCAAATCTGCGTTTATTTTTACGTAAATCATTATTCATGTGAGATAATCATTATTTTTTAAATCAGCAGATTAATGGTAATTTACTAATATGTCTTTTACCACTATAACTAAGTTCTACGCTTGTGCTAGGATATGGTCCACGACAATAGTCGAATGGAGGGATTCGAACTCTCGACCACGTGATCGAAAATCTATCCGTAACAATTAGGCTATTGGCGCTTCAGTTCTTCAGTTCAATTACCCAAAATATTTTAGCTCAAACACGTATATTTTAAAATAGTAATTGATTAAGATGTTTATATAAAAAAAACATCTAAAAGATTACATCTTAGAAACCACATTGAAAGACTGACCTTCCAAATATGCTGTAAAGGCAAGTTGGGATAAGCACAGCGGAGTACGAATCCAGACCGTGGTCAAACAGCTCGCCCAGAGGACCGCTGGTGCCAGTGCGACGCGCCTGCTTGCCGTCGATGCCATCTGAAAATAAAAATAAGATTAAAACTTACCTCGTCCACTATGTCTATGCAGTTGACTGTTAGGTGGCAACACTGTCGGTAGAGGAAAACTACCATATCCTTATACGTCCCGGTGATAACTTGTGCGAAAGGCGGAAGATTGCATTATTTGGAAGGCATTGGAATCCCTATGTCCAGCAGTGGGCAGACAAGGACTTGATAATATCTTGCGCAGCGTCTCGCGTTAAATTGTTAGCTACCATAAAGTTTAGGTAGCAATTGCAAATTATACAAAGTTGAATAGAAATGGTTAGACAACTAAATGTATATAGTGTTAAAACAAAATGTAGTAATAACAATAAAACAATTTAAGATTTTATACAAAAAACGATCGAAAAGATCTCTGGCCGGACCGTAGCGGGAGAGAACGAGTGAGGGGCACAGCGAGCCATAAAAAAGAAGTTTGTACGGCACTGTACCAAACTTATATGAAATAAAATCACTAAACTTACAATATAAGACGACATAAATCTCGGCCTATACAAATGTACTTTAAGCGGTCGTTTGTTTCTACAAGATAAAAGACGTCAATTATTTCGAAATAAAGATTCTCTGTAGAAGGACCGGATCTCCGAGTATGGGCGGCGACATATACGTAATAATTTTTAACAAAACTCTCGGACAGCGGAAGCATTGACAATCATAAAAGATAGGGTTTTTTTTAAATTCGCTATACCGTCTCAATATCTACGATAATCGACTAATTACATGACCTTCATAATATAACACAGTTCTAAAAGTGATATTAAATTTGGACAATTCATTTTTTTTTTAATTTTACGACATTACGTGAAGGTGAATATATTATACTTGTATATTTTATAACAATATAATTTTTTTATTATATTTATAATTACAGCTGTCTTCCTAAGCAAGCAGAAAAAAAAACAAGATTATTTTTCTTGCATTATACATTTAACGTTATCGTAATAGGTTTGTTAACATGTGGCAATGTATGGATAACGTCGTAACCAGTGACGATAATTAATTTATTTAGTAGATATTATTACAAAACATTTGTATTGTAAGTAAATGTTTATTCGTCACCGTGTCCGATGTTATAATCAGGCGATGTTTGTTTCCGCTTGTCACTGTTACACAAATAAATTAACAAGTTGTTCGTAAAGATTTTAAAGACTTGTTGATTAATTGTTTAGTAAAAAAAATACATTTTACTAAATAATAAAATGTTATCATGATTCTATTGTTTTTCGATAGTCATGCAATAATGAAAAAAAAACTTGTTAATAGGATTAAATTATAAATGGAAGGTCGAGGTTTATTAAAATTTGTGGATGGTCTGAATTACTATACTACATTTTTAGCTCAAAGGGTCAGGTCATATAACCACACAGCATATAACCCTAATCTTTGAATCGCCCTTCCACATAGTTTTGTTTCAATGCATATTAAAATTGGCAGTAGAGGTAAGATAATAAGGTAAACATTGAGCTTAGCTGGTTCGAGTAAACTATAACGAGTTAGACGTAGACTTGCGCAAACATTACTGCTAACTAAATTTTTTATATAAGAGAAGTGGTAATAGGACGAAGGGAAAATCGAAGCGATCTTCAAAGGCCATAGACATCCGGCAACTCAAGAACATTTATAAAGTCACAAGATTGTTTCCGAACACACATAGTCAACATGTGGTTACATTCCTTGCATCAGTATCGACAAACAGTTAAAGATAACTGTAATATGCGACAAGGGACTATTAAATCTGCTAGTAGTTTATTAACTACTTCATGAATACATCGTGAAAATCTGTCGGTTGAAAAAACTGAAGTTATACTGCCGATAAAACTAGGAAAGTCCACTCTTGAGCTGCTTGAGTTCAAAGGCATTGGGGAAGGCCTACATCCAGCAGTGGACAGACGAAGTCTGATGATGATGATAAAGTTGGTATGCCACTGTATCTACTCTTTTTAACCGACTTCAGTATAAGGTTCTCAATTTGTCTATAGTTTTATTAGATTAGAATGGTTTCTACGAATGAATACGGAAATAATCAATACAAATTTTAATAATAACCTTCTAACCTAAGTGATAAAAATTGTAGATTTATAACACGACACGTTTGAAGACTATTTATAAAGCGTAGTTAGTTTTATCAAAACGTCAGTAACATTTGATAACAAAGGGCACTACATGAAGATCAGACGACGAACTATGTGTCCATACTATAATGCTTTTGTTATAAACAAATGAAGCGCCAAAAACCTACTAGTTAAGGGTACGGACTACCGATCTAGCGGTCGTGGGTTCGAATACCGCCATTCGACTATTGTGAACCATTTCCTAACACAAGTTTTTTAAGTTTTCCAGGATTGGTGAAATTTTAATAAATCAATAAAATATACTATTCTTTTTTTGTAGAAAAAAATATATCCCGACACTGCAATAACAATAGGAGAAAGCGCGATATTTATAGTAAGGTAGAAATGATTTAAATGAACCACTGATAAAAAGTTACCGATTGAAACAACGTAATATCTTGCAATAAAGAGAACATGATTGATTAAGGAGTTCTGTTGTTTTAAGGAGAGAAAACGGATTTTTATAGTGAAGTTTTGAATACCCACCTATGTATTACCAATGTGTATGGGTCGACATGTGGGTCTCAACAGACTTCAGTTTTCAGGTTCACCTTTTAATATCACAAACATTATTTACCACAAAGTACGGACAGGTGCATCTCAAATGCTTTATTAATATTTTTTTAAAAGGCAAAGCAGGTTTCTACAAGGTCATATGTCAATAACCTTATTTCGGTGTGCCAATCGCTAAATGCATTGTTGTTTGTCGTAAAAATTTACGAATTCTATAAACTCTTTCATTACATTGTAAAAATAATGTATAAATTTCTATCGGGTTTACGGAGTTTGAGTCATTGTTCTAATCATATGGGGCGTAGGGAATCTTCAAAAGATACCATGCCTTCAGGGAGAAAGGCAGGGTTATGTGAGACTCTTCTCACTAAAATCTCCTCGGTGGCCAGCCTCAGTCGAGAGCTCGGGATCTTCAAAGGAACGCTTCGGGACCATAACTAGGCTTGTGTCATTTATACTGACGTACTTTTATTTCCTCGCTAATGAAATAATAGTTTTTCACTCTATTTTCTAGCTTCCGAAATTAGTTTATTGGCCTCGACCTTCTCTTTCAATATTAAGTTTGAAAGGCCTTGGAAAATTTATATTGTTCCTTACCATGTTCCCATACATAAAAACTACGCGATACACGATTGTATTTATTCATCTAGGCGAGGAATTCATGATTTTTTTTGGCAAAATTCTTATAGGTATAATAATAACTAGTAAATTTTTCAAGTTATTACCGCTGCCGATATAAAAATGCTAATTAGCGTTCCGGCGCGGAGAACCTTGAGAGTCGAACTTGTTCGAGTATGTTTTTAAGTGTGAATTAAGTTTCTTCACTACAATATACAGATATAATAAACAGAAAAAAGTAGAATATAAATTTGGCAACTCATTTTAAAAATTCATCAGTGAAAAAATTGACATAGTGCCGCTCTAGGAGCGCTAAAGTTTAGTTGCTCTTAAACGAAGTTTAGGTTTAGGTTAATTGCCTGTATGCTCCAGGACACCTTAAGCCCGGTGAAGCTGTAAATGTCTCTTCAAGGCAAACAATAACTGCCAAGCAACAAGAAACAAAAAAAAGTACCAAAAGCATAATACTTAAGTATATAATGGCGTTATAAGGTTTTTCTAACTCAAGTAAGACACGATAATAGACAAATAATCGTTCTATTGTGTTAAAAAGTTCCTAACATTATAATAACGATGAATAAACAATATTAAATAAATTTTAAACATACAGCCATTTATCGTATATACCGTTTTAAATTAAATTCAATGCAACAATCACGCTGGTATACTAATTTAAAAACCAAATTAACTGAATTGTCTCCATGCATAAACAGTAGAATAACTTGACGACAGACAAACAATACTGTTACAGTAAAATTTGAAACCTTTGGACGTGTCATAGAGGTTGTCATAACAATGAGTCGCCATTGCATGTAGTGGGGCGTTTGGGGATGCGGGGAGACTATGCTGCGCAGCGTGCAGATGATTTTTAACTGCTCAGATATTTGAAAAGACGTTTACATATTTTTTTGGCTTTTATTTTACTAAAACACACATCCCCTATATATGTATATAGAGGATATAACTCTTGACTATTTGTGCTTGGATATTTTATGATATTGTTAAATGTACATATGGCTCATTAAATACAGGCAACATTGAATTTAAATATTTCATTGTGTACATTAAAGACTTTTTAATTTTTTTTATTTTACTCACCTAATGTGTAAGCCACAAACAAGTTGATTGCAGTGAGGGCCCACACCCAACTGGGTATATGGTCGTTGGTGATGTTCTCGTCAGTGAGGGCGTAGAACCCAAAGTCATAGTGAGAGAATAATAGGAAGTTAAAGACCGTCAGTAGAAAGCCAGTGAATGTTAGCAGGTTTGGTGCCACCCACACCGGACAAAACTGCAAACATGTTAATATATGTTAAATGGAACATTCATGTTAAAAATTATGTTAACTTATGGTTAAACTTCACTTTATATTTATGTGGTTTCTACTAACATGATGTTAGTAAGACATGGAATGGTCACAGGCTGACTGACCATGGTACATGCAAATGTGCTAAAATATTGGGCACTTAAACAGGCTAATTGTGGTAGGAAGCTTTTTTTTACAAACATAATGTTTGACCACTGTTTTGTATTAGACAATAAGAGATTACAACATGTACTGAAACTAGGTTCGTGGTAGTGGAGTTCAAAGGTTAAAAATACCGGCATAAGACTATACGGTTGTCTATACTTTTAAAGATAATGAAAGGCTATATTGTTACCATACAGGTGTTATGTGGAAATTAATGTTAAATAATATTACAAACAAACAGTTAATAGCATTGTTGACATGCTGATTTAGTATTATTTTGCTGTATTAATTGTAGCTTGTTATACTGTTGTTTTTTTCATTAACTTAAACAGATTATTACATATAACATGACTGAATTTTGTAGTAAAATACTTTTGTGAGCAATAAAAAAAATAATTATTTATACTCTTACTTTAGTATAGTCATTTTGGTATAACATTTCATAAATTAAATGGGAAATTATCATAAATTTGTGTAAAAAAACACGCATAAATTAATTGTCAATACTCAAGGATTAACATTAAAATATGTGTAAAAACCACCTGACCTGAACACACCAGTCCCAAAACGGATGCATAACATATTTGCTCAGTATACTTGTGTCCACTGAGTTATACTGAAAATAAAAAAAGCATTCTTCTAAGTTCATAACTTGAACATTATTTTTTATTTCTATTTAGATGTAATTTATTTCTATAACATTATAAATAATTATAAACAATATCATAATCATCAAACATTTTACGTGTGTCGACTGTATTAATAATTAGATATATATTTATTACCTTGTATTTTTCGAATCCTTCTAATTCTGCCTTTGATAGAAATCGTGCCATTTTGATTACAGTGAACGAATTTATAACAATTAAAGTACTTTCATGTTTTGATTTTAAACTGATATTGATTTAACGTTGCTTCTTCTGTATTTATTGGCTTTTATAAAGGGCAAGGTTTTCACACACTATTTACACAGACATCATACCGACAGGACAATCGATTGCAGATTTGATTTGAATTGAATTAAAATTGGTTTCTGATTTGATTGCATTGAAGTTTGAAATGTGAGCCAAAGAGTATATAACTTTCCGAGGGTTCTAATCTATTGTAAATTCAAGCTACTTTTATCTTTGTCTAGTAAATCATTGCCATTGTAAAAAATATCTGTGGCATACTAGAAATAATCAATGGTACCAATCTCGCGAGCTTAATATCGACATATGTAGAAGGAAGTGTATTAGGCGAGATTTTACCGATTTCGAATGTAACGAAATTTTGGGGATCCTTATTACTGTTTGATTTTTAACACATTTTTGGGTAATACATTTTCTCATTTCCGACGAATTCTTTACATGTTAAGTATAACAGTATGGAATATCAAGTAACATATTGATTTTATTGCCTGTCGTAATTAGCCAGGCGTTGTAAATTGTATTTAAGAAAAAAATTTTTCATTTTTGACATTTTTTCAGATCAGCTAATGAAATCAAAAGGAAAATTTCTTTACTTCATTTCATACTTGTCACGATAGCATATTTTATCACACTTTAGTCTGACGTCTATACAATGTTTCCGTTAAATGCAATGCAGTCGCGGTTCTTACTGCACCGGTTTTCTGAGAAGCTAAAACCTGTTAAGGGTCTATTACAGCACTTCTAGTGATGTACTAGGTTTGATGTAATTGAAAAATAACTATGATTGTTTAAAATTATGTTCTGGTAATGATGAATTACATTATATGTATCTAACATGCATGTCGTCAACAGGCCATACTATAAATGAAATTACATGTTTCCACCAAAAAAGGTAAAATAGGCTGGGCGCTTTATGTAATCTCGTATTGTAAAGTGATCGACGTAGGCGTGTAAGATATAAAAGTAGTATTAGCACAACGCACGACAATTAAACAACGTAATGGTCCATTATAATCTTTTATAGATAAAACGTCACTAAGATACTAATGTTTTCGCCAAGGAACTCCAGTCAGGACGTCAGTCATTCGCAAACATATAGATCACTAACACGCTTCGCGAGAAGCGGCAACATTTAGAAATATCTTTATTATCAGTTATTTATATTTTTTCTTTATAAAGATATTAAATAAAATGTCACATAGGGTTGCGGCTTTTCGGACGAAGAGCCATTTGGTGAGGCAGTTATCGGTCTCCACTTCTAAGGTATGGATTTTTTAATTTAAATATTAAAGAGTTTAACGAAGTAAATAATAAAATAAATATTGAAATAGAAATGTCCTCTTCTTCTGTTCTATGATAAAAAGGTAATAATAATAATCATACTTGAATATAAAACGACTAGACCTTCATATATTTAAATTCAATGTAAAGTGTCCGTAATAAGTAACAAATGAACATGAGTCGATGAGTAAAAAAGTCCTTAAATTTTGTTTAATTCACGAAAATTTCAATAAAAAGAGAGTAAAAAAAAAATAGACGTGTATTTATGGCAATTATTCAGCCTTAGACCATTGCGATACCATATATGGATTACCAGTTTACCGTAGGTCTAAAGATCAGAACTTTGGATGCTCGTAAATAAACTGTCATGTCTGTTTCTATACTAGACACAACCTGTTTATTACTCAATATACTAAATGTCGAAATCTTATAAAACAATGTTGTCAATCTTTATAATAATAACAATAAGATTGTCATTAATGATTTATTAAAAAGATAAAACATTCATTTGTTTTGTAATTATTCTTCAAAATTTGTTTTTTAATTCTTTACACAAACCTGTTTTTGGCTGATACTTGTGACAGATGACAGCTTATTTCTATGTACATATATCTTAGAATATAAGTGGTTGGATGTGACATTCGATTTGTAACTTTCGACTGTATATACTATATATGTCGTAGTAACCGTTGTGCACCGGCACGCACCGCCTTGCACCTCCCCCGCCACGGTTACTACAAGCTCTTGCATTTGCAAATGTTTTAAACCCGACGTTACCCAGCAAGTAGCTACTTTCACTTCAACGTCCACTTGTTTCTAAACCACGACCACTATTATTGCCTTTATAAATGTATTTTAAGCTACGAACTTTTTTTACTACTAATCACTACACCAGCGTTATAACTTAAGTTAGTTCTTAGCTTCGGACACACATCTCCAACACCACGTGTCCTGTTTATTATTTTTTAATATTTTAAATAAGGCACAAGACCGGAGGTTTTGTGAGCTTTATTTTCTATTATCTCTTTATTAATTTACTCAGTTACATTAATAAAATGTCTTTCTTTTCTCTCATATAACATGTTTTTAAATGTAGCATCTTATATGCTATTCGTACATACAAATAAAATTATTAGAATCGATATAACTTCAAGTAGAGGAAAAAAACAATGTTTTTTTATAGACAAACAAGATTTTTGACAAATATGTGATGATAATGATAGTAATGTTTTGACCGAACATCGAAAGATTATTTTATTGAATATTTTCCATAAGTATTATCAATTAAATAACGCAGGCGCTGCGTTGCGATGGAAACAATTCGTTATCGTGTTTGTTAATTATGTTTATTGTTTATATCTCACCTCATTTATCGTCAATAATGCTTGTTTTTATGCAATCGAGTAAATGTTGGTACACTTTAATTGATTTATATTTCTTACAATCAACTTTTTAATCGACTTTAAACAGAAGGTGGCTCCCAATTCATCTGTTAATGTTTTTAATTAACTTCAATCAACCTGAAACGTTTTTTAAAAATATGGAAAAATATGAAGAAAAAAAAATACATTTTGAGAAATAGTTTCGGTGATGATTATAAATTTAATGTTTAAATAATTTTAATATAAAAAAGCGAAACTTCCACGTCAAAATATGCTTTATTCAAACTATTAAAACTTTCGTGCGCCATTTCACTATACTAGTTATAAAACGGCTTAACTCACGTGCAACTCGGTGTCAGTACCGACTAGTTTCGAGCCCATCGGGGGCTCATCTTCAG
>JAODUI010000030.1:2364994-2384231 GCA_027563995.1 Papilio gigon | reverse complement strand
ATCGGTGTCGATACCGATTAGTCTCGAGCCCATCGGGGGCTCATCTTCAGAGTGAGGGGGAACGGTACTATAGCGCGTTCGCGGCCCGTCGCTCACTCGTAACTAGTCGGTACCGACACCGATTTACACGTGAGTTAAGTCGTTTTATAATTAGTATGGTACTGAAGCTATTTGAGATAGCACGATAAATACGAACTTTACAAATGGTTACGAAGGAAAATCTTTTTTCATTGTTTTGATTAAAACGTCACGTCAAATTCCGTACATGACGGCCATGTTGGTATTTATGTTTTTTGTTACTTGTCAAAATTGTGGCAAAAAAAACAAATATATTGGAAAATTTTAAACAAGTGTTATAAATTATAGTTTATTATTTAATTTGATTGAAAACATAGATAGTCATAGACAAGAAGAGTATTTTGTTTTTTTTTTGTCGACGGTAATCCCTGAGGTGTACCTACGTTCGTCAGGTGAGAAGCCGTACACGTGCTCGGTGTGCGAGCGCAAGTTCGGCTGCGGCTCCTCCCTCAAGAACCACATGAGTATCCACACCGGTGACAAGCCTTTCAAGTGCAACGTCTGCAACAAGCGGTTAGTATATACAGAATTCAATGGAAATGAGAAATCATAACTTATTAAAATAATTTTCCCTTCCTAAACGTTGAAAAAAAATCTATATCTAATAAATTACATTGTCTATTACTGATTTATATTATTTGTCATTTCCATTGAATTTGACTATGCAAACTAGTAAAAAAGCACTACTAATCACTTTAGTTATATCTTGCTGCAATATCGAAAGATCGTTTAAAATCCTAGATCAGGTGTTCCAGTATGTTCCAATTGTAGCTAAGCATAGTAAAGGGCTTCGGATCAAAAAATATATGTATAATGTTGCATGTGTGTAGGTTTGCACGTAGCAACATGCGGCTGCACATGGCGAAGCACACGGGCGAGCGGCCGCACGCCTGCTCCGCCTGCGGCAAGCGCTTCGTGCGACCCTGGGCGCTGCGCGAGCACAGCCGCCTGCACACAGGTTGTATGCCATATTCCTATATAAACCATACACCATAGACAAACTATAATTCACGCGCAAATATATTCCGAAATATTTCTGGCAAAACACTTCTTCTCACGTAATTATAAAACAAACATACTTCTATTCTAGAATATTACACAATTTATATCAAAATTTTTACTGCAACTTGAAAAGTTATATAACAATATGACCGACATATATGGAATATGATGTGCCTCTGTTCATTTCAAATTTCAATCAAAATGAAGAATGTACATTTCATAAGCTTTAAAATAAATATTACTCTTATTTCAATACTAACTTTTTCTTTATAATTTAAATATTTATTTTCCAGGCGAAAAACCTTTCGAATGTGCGAAATGTAACGAAAAATTCGGCAGCAAGGCGCAACTGATGAGACACTTTAAAATACACGAAAAAGATAGGAAACCAGTTAATAAAGGTGGTACTATTCAAAAACAAGAAATACCGAATCCCAGTATATTACCGGACACAGTATTTTCTGATAGAACGGACTCAATCGAATGTCAAGATGGTACAGGAGATAGAAGTGTACTAAATGATTTAAGCAGTGATTCAAAAATAATTATTTCTGATGATATGCAACTGGACGTGACCGAAGAAGTTGTACTACAAGACGATGATAGAATAGAGTTCATACATAACTCTGAAACTAGTCAATACGTTCATGCAGGTGATGAGAATGTCGGTGACAATGTTAAAACTAAAATACGTTATATAGAGATGACAGAAAATGGACCGAGTATTTCATCAGCTCTTTTAGAGGACGGAGGAATAAAACTTTATCAGTTAGATCAAACAACACACAGGCTCTTGTACAGGTCGCGGACAGAGTTAACTGTGCGCAAAGTGACCAGTACGAAAACAAACTTTTAACACATTCAGTGCTGGAATTAGGAAAGTAAACTGAATGTCTAGGGTCATATAGCATTTAACGTGTTTTTAGTTTCAATTGTTATTGTAGTGAAAAATGTACAAGAAAATATTTTGTGTCAGTCCTAAAACGCCATAAAGGTTATAAATTATGAGTAATAAAAAAAACTACTACTGATTGCAGATTTAAACAAAAAAAATATTCTGAAATTTATATATATTTTTTTAATCTATGTTGTTTCATTTCTGAATCTAAGACAATGTTCGTTGGGTTCGTTGGGGTCTCCATCAGTTCATTCCATGACTAGCTGACCTAACAAACATCCTATTTAATGTCCCACCCGAGTCGCTTAATGTTTTCTTTTATAAGAACATACTTTAGAAAATAGTAAACACACCAAAAAACATCTTGAAATTGTTCATGTTCTTGTTCATGCGCTCTGCCTACCTCATTAATTTACATGTGGATTTTATCATAACATCTTTTTACGAATGTACTAAAAACAATTTTAACATCAAAATAATTTATTACATAACATAAAAATTCACATCTAAACTATTCTCAAACAATCCATTCATGCAAACCAAGCTTTCTTCTTTGCAGCTTCATATTTTTTAATATTCACAAGCATTGAATTGTAGATATCTTTTGCATTTCTGTTCTGACCGTAGTAATCAACAAACTCTCCATCAGGATCCACAAGATAAATGATTATTGTGTGATCCACCTGCAACAATACAAGTAAGTTTTTTTTTTATTTCTAGATAATAAGTGAAACAGGAATTGAAATTCATTATACTTACGATGTAATCATTGTCTACGTCCTGTGGTCCTGCACTGAAGTATACACGGTATGACTTGCAAGCTTTCTGAACTTGCTCCTCAGTTCCAGTTAGGCCTAGGAATCTTGGAGAGAATTCCTTACAATATCTAGAAAAAAACATTAAATTATTTTTTATCAATTAATGTTTTGTTTATATCTATTATTGTGTTGTTGCCAGTAATATACTTACTTTCCAACAATTTCTGGAGTATCTCTTTTTGGATCAACTGATATAAATACTGGTTGCAGGGGAAGTGGAGTTTCACTATTATCTGAAAAACAAGCACATCGCCATTTGATGTTAATGTTAAAACAAACATACACAATCCAAATAAAGAACAGACTAGTTGCAAGTCCACAAATTATATTTTTATTTATAAGAAAAACTTTTGAAGATAATTCAAGTTATAGAAATAAATCTCACCATGCAATTTTACAACTTCAGCAAGCTTTTCCAATTCATCAGGACAAATGTCAGGACAGTGTGTGAAACCAAAGTATATCAGTAACCATTTGCCTAACAAATCAGTGCTCTTTACTAACTTTCCCTAAAAGAAAAAAAATCATTATGTAATTTTCTTTTGAGCGTGTGGGGTTTGTGATTCCCACAGGCATGTTAGACAAGTAAAGCTTTGGCAAGCTAAAGGAACTAAGCTTACTTCAGGATCCGACAGTTCAAAAGCTCCGCCGATTTTTGCTTTACCCAGCTGTCGTTTTCTTTCACGATCTATCGCTTGTTGTTTTTCTTTCCTCACGTACATCATGAAGGCCGTTAAACCACTTCCAACTACGGCAGTCACTGCCATCGACTTCCAGGTAATAGGTCCAAAAAACTTCTTCGGCTTAGCCTTAGGTGGTTGAGGAGGTGCAGTAAGTCTTATACTCGAAGTTGTAAACGAACGACATGCTGAAATACATCTATTTCTTATAACAGAGTGCATTTTGAGTTTTTTCACGGTAGGTTATTTTAAAATATCTTTTAACTTATCTATTATCAAACATGAGTTTATCATAAATATCTCATGTTTCTCCGATTCCGGTAGTACTGACATATGTCAAATCAAATGTCATTTTCTTTTACAGATTATGTGGTGTTGTCAATATCAAATATTATTTTTACTAAAAACAGAAACCCCATAAATCGATTTGTTAGTCTAAAAAAATGTCAATATACCACTTTAATCATAGGTTTAGGGTACATGGATATAATTTACACTTACCAAAGTAATTTTTGGCATCATAGTCATAAGATTATATATGTCCCCACCGGCTCAAAGCTCAAGTTCTCACGTAGGGTTGACTAGGCCATAAAGGCAACCACGCTGGTACAGTGCGGGTTTGTTAACTTAACGCGAAGAACTTCAAAGATATGTATCTTTCAATTTCTTCGCGGATATGTGCAGGTTGCACGTAAGAACGTGGGATACGAAATTCGAAAAATGAAATGCATTGGTACGTGGTGAGAATCGAAGCTGGACGTAAAGACTTCGGTCCGTTCCGGCACATACTTAACAACTACTTCATTGGCGCTATTTGGTGACATATTCCTCTTAAAATATTTTATACAGTAATGCCCAAAATAAAAAAAAATAGCTTTTATAAAACTGGATGGATTTACGTATATATCTATTTAATATACATCATGTTAACGAGAAAACAAAATAATAACATCATCGGTTCTGAATCCCAAACCCTTTATGATATTACGTAAATAATGGTGATATAATTTTAGCTATTATCAACATTGTAAAGAGTTTATTCTTTGCTTGACATATTTACATTCAGAATTGAATATCAGCTCTTGTCGACATGATAATAAACACAGCGTCACACATTGTAATATAAACCGTAAAGCGTTCAAAATTAATACTAATATTCTATATCATAAATCAGTTCAATTGTAGTAAAGACTCAGTTCAACGTTTTCCTTTGTGGAGTCTAGTCGTGGTATTTGTTAGCATCAGTTACGATGAGGAGCATTTTCCTTCTTTCTTCTGTTTTATTACTTTGTCTGTCAACTTGTCATGCTCGGGATCTTATTGTAGGCACCACATACAATGGCCGTTTAGCATGGCAACAAAAGGCAGAATACATGGGTTTCCCTTTTAAGAAACGAGTTAAGGAAGTGTTCTATTCCAACCCAGCTATGGAACTAATCAAGGTAAATATTTGATAAATATTTTTTTAATCAAATTTATAAAAATATTCGTGGCAAAATGACTTATAGGCAACTTAGCCGTAATCATACAAACACGATAAAATAAGGTCAAATGTGAGGAGTTTGTCGATAATTTGATTTACTTATTATTCCTTATAATTAAATGTTTGTACAAATTTATTTAAATATAATTAAGAGTCTCCAAGAAGAATACAGCACGTATTCGTATAATTTTTAATATTTAGGAACGTTTTCAGCGATGTTTAATTTTGGTCACCGATTGATTTTAAGTTTTTTTTTTAATATGTAATTTTCAATCTGTTTACAAAAAGAAAGGTACAAAATCAGAAAGAAATATGAGGCAAGATTGTCTCTAATAACGAGAAACCGAAACATGTTTGAATCTTTTATGTTTCGAGTTTATACTGCAGTGACACACTGACGCATAATGTCATCCCTTACATTCTCTTTGGAAAAAAAACATAGACAACAATTTAAAGAGATAATTAAAAAAAAACATGTGTCAACCAGAGTCCCATTGGCTCAATACACTAGCAGATTAAAAAAAAACAAGAGTCACGGCAGTCCAAATCTACAATTATAATACTTTCCAGGGGATCGTGGCAAGAGATCTGGACCACACGGACGGCATAGCCACAGTGACAGCAGGGGGCGTTGGCTTCTCTTTTTGTAACCTTAGACTGAAGAGTGAACGCGGTAGTGGATTAAATTATCAAATTGAATTCTACGTGTAATGTAAAAAACGTAACATTTCATATAGGAGATTTCAATTGTAAAAAAAACAATTTAATTCATATAAGAATCATGTTTTGTATATCGAATAAGCATTAAATACTTCAGATTTTTTAATATCGCATTTTTCGTTGTAATAAGTTGTTATGAAAAACTGTAAAAAAAGTATTTCAGCTACAATTTTAAGAAGCATGGCAACACCACAGACTATTTTTTTTTGTTTTAAATACTTTTAAGCTTATAGCGCTCAAATCTTAGTTTTTTTTTATTTCCTAGTCACTAGTACGAATGAGGAATAGAATTCAGACTGTTGCACGATATTTGCATTGCTAGTAAATTAGCATTGTTAGAGAGCTGATAACAAAATTGGTTTCGGTAAAGAACCGAGAGCTTGTCGGTCATTTATTGAGGAAAACGATATTATAAAATAATTTACACAAGAGTATTATCTAACTTTATCTCGTTATTTGTTATTTTTTATGAAGGAAACACACCTCTCTCACATTGACTCAAATTATACCAATAAGTACCGGTTATAGTTTCACGAAATTGGCGCGAAATGTAACATTCTAAAATTCACACGATTGACACATGCCTGACAGTTCTCCGTTCCTCTATTCTTTTGTTCCTTTAAAAAAAGTTTACGATTTATTCGTTATGTGTAACAAATATGGTACTTCAATCCTAAATAAATACCTACTTCATTTATGACGTAGTAAAGCGTATCGAAATGCCCGTATTGTTTTCACTTCTTATCCAATTAACATACAGTAAATGGCGCAATATAAAATATATGTTTTAAGTTAAAAAAATAACAAGAACAGTGTTAATGCCGTTCACATAGTTTGACTTGGACTTGAACTCTTTGGTAATTACCGAATGACTCTACGTAATCGTGTAGAGGTTTTAAATAAAAAAAAGATTGTCGAAAAATTATCTATATTTATGAGTAACAATAAATAACTAATTAATAATAATAATTGAACAATGAACACGTTTCGTTTTTAACTTTTTACATAAGTAACCTTACCTAGATTAATACTAATGTATAAAGTAAATTTTTTTGCGGTCAATTATTTTTTTTGGGATATTATTATTTGTTGGACTTTATAGTAGAAAATTCAAATTGGAATTAACTTCTCTTGTTGATTGGATAGGATAGGAGAAACTAGTTTTGAACACTTAAAACTGACGTATTTAAAAATAAAGTGTACTCTATGGTAAATGTAGACATAGATTAAGTGGTGTGCAATATGTCTATGGTCTGATCGGGCCAGTGCACGCGGCGCTGGGTGCTGCTGGACTCGAAGCCGAGGTTGTCGAACGAATGGTAGTCTTTTTGCATGCTCATCTCCGCCAGGTTACGATATCTGGAAACAAATACAAATAACAATAATTTTATACGCCCCACGCCATTGTTCAATTGCACAATAATTTTGCTCTTAGAGCACAGAATACAGTACCTCTTAACAAGTACACAGCAGCCTAGAAGACGGAGGATCTGCACGGCGAGCCAGGCTAGCGCCAGCGACACCAGGAGTAACTCATGGATGCACACTAGCGGCCTCTCGCCTTCGCTCTCTGACTCTGAAAGTGAACAAATTAAACATTGTATAATGTTCGTAATAATGTACCATTAACTAAGATATTATGTGAAGTATTAAATTATGAAAAAAAAATGCATTTTTAAATTTGAGAAACATACGTGCAGATTGATGATCAGCTCTGACAAGCGTGTTCGCGGAGATTATGTCCCTTGAACCGACCACCATTTCCAATTCGAGCGGCACCCTGCCGGGCGCCGTGTTTACGCAGGCGGGCGCTCCGCCCTGCGCCACCACGCCCGCTCGCGGCGACTCCCACCACACGTCCTGTCGCACCGCCGCAGGGACTCCGGTGTCGTTGTTCCAGTTCTGGGACTCAGTTTGCCGCGATGATCTGATTTGTTGCGAGCCGCATATTACCTAGAATGTTACACAAATACTGTAAATAGCGGGATATATGAAACTGTTTCGTTACTTAGAATATCGTGTCGGTAAGGAATATCCCGGTGACATTGCAGTGTTAACTAATGTAGGCTGTTATTAGTGGACCATTTATCTCAACGTTTTGAAAAGTCTTACAATTTTAGCTTAGCTTTTCACCAATTTTAATACTAACTGTTTTTTTAAGTATTTACCAACGGCTTACTTCTATCGAGTTTAAATTTTATAATAAGTACTGACCGGTTTACATTTCCGCTGACAGAAGCGGACCATGAGCGCGAACCGCACAACGTGTGAGTTTGGGAAACGGAACGCTTTGAAGTTCGCAGACAGCCGCTGCGTGCCGCCCAGCCACGAGCGCCTGAACGCTGGGAAGTCTACCTAAAAATGATACAATCAAAGGATGGACCTTTATGAGGTGTAGACAAACCCACGGATATATGAATACACAATTAGAGGTCCGGAACAATTAAGAACAAAACAACAAAAACCTTTTCTGTTGTTTCTAATTTCCCTAGCATTTTCAAATGTTTTTTCTTTATTAGATACCCGCACAATTATTTTCCTTCAGGAAAACTCGGTTTTTTATCTGTCCATGAATAACCGTGTGTGTGAATAATGAGTGACATTTTCATATCCATTAATACGGAACTTTATTGTTTAGTGTCAAATGTCAAAATGAATAATGTCATTGTCTAAGATGAGTACTGAAGCTATTTGAGATAGGATTATAAATAGGAAGTTTTGCGAAAAGATACAAAGGAAAATCTTTTCTCATTATATCTAGAAGTCTAATGGACGTAATAATCCGAACGAATCTAACCTGTCCCGTGGGGCAGCCTCTACTGTCCAACAACAGCACAGAGCTGTCGCCCAGACGTGACGATGCCACCAAGTGATACGCTTCAATTTCTGTCTCAGCTGCAAGTTATAAAAAACTTAATCGAATGACATCGCAAATATTAAATTACACATATAAATACAAGTTGATTAAAATTAAATACGTTACAATGGAAAGTTAACAAAAAATCAATAACTCGCTTTCTTCTACATAATTGCGTTGCACATTCTGTGTCGGTACTGCAACAAACGAGCGTCTATTGTTCCAACGTAATCGCCTCGTGTCAAGGTCTATGCGATCGTTTGTTTTCCATTACAAATAAAACAATTTTCCATCAATTAATGATTTGCTACTATTAATTACACTGTGAATAATATTGTACAGAAGAATTGCAGGCACTTTGACGTGTATCATATTGATTTTCAAAGCAGCAAAGCGTTGGAAGTGTTCTGGGACTTGTTTGAGTATTACCGGTGGTTTCGATACGTAACTCCAGCAACTCCCCGAGGGCGACGGCGGGCGCGGGGGCCGCGTCCTGCGGCCGCACCACGTACATACTGAGCGGTGCTGTGTTCGCGAACACCGCGCTCGCGCTGGACTCACTCGCCTGAGATGGTTTCCTGGAATCATCATACTACAAAACTTCTATTTATATTTGACCCATTTATTGGAACAACTAGATGAGAGCAGAGAACCGATCATCATGGCGAAGGTCAACGCCCTGCAGTGGGCGACATCTAGCTGACATGATGGTAATAAAACTTCTAACTTGTTGTTTCTCACTAAGAGTCTTAAAGCCACATTGAGAATCGTTAAGTCGTTATTAAGGAAGACTTTTGCTTTAAATTTATCACACTATATATACTGTATAAGTCCTCCTTAAACGACTGTGAGTAAGGCAGTAAATTGTATAATTGCGAAAACTATTTTGAATAAACCAACATACCCGGAGTCTTTAACAGCAACAGTGGCGTCGACATTAGTGTATGCGCGTGCGCCCCCTGGCGAGCAGCCGACGCGCACCCAGCGGTCGCCCGCCGTCTGGATGATCGGGTTGTTTTGGATCATCACCATCACGTACGCCATTGTTCTAACAGGAAACGTATTGATAGCGACCCGGAACAATCGGACAATAAAACATTTCTTATTAAAGTTGAAACACGTATAAAACATGCAGTAAAAACGTACTGTTTTTACATAGTTCAAAAACTGAACGAACACAGAACTAATCATAAAGCTAACATTGTGTGGTTTGAAATGATTTCATGAAAGAGAAGGTTACTCAAATAGTAAAAACAGCAGTCCTGTGAAATTTCAACTTTGATATTTTTTTTTCTAAAACTCGATATTTTTAAATGTGTCTGGTAACGCCACGTTAATTGTTAGCTGGGGGTAAACACAGAGAAGCAGTGTTAGTATTTACTAGTGGCAACCAACCGATTGACGACACCTCCTGGTCCATTGGAGATAGCATACGCGTAGTTGACGTCACAGTCGGCGCGCAGGGGCAGCGCGAGGCGCACGGGCGCGGCGCCCGTCCCCCGCGCGCCGCACGCCTCCCCGCGCCCGGGCACGTAGACGCGGCCGCGGAACACGCCGCGCGGATGGTACGTTACCACCATACTGCTGTTATGGCACTCCACGCTGACTGGTAAATTAAACATTGGTCATATAAGAAATAGTAAATGAAACAAAAATTTTGGCGGGAAGGTAACACATAACGTCATCATCGGCCCTTGTCTATCCACTGCTGGACGTAGGCCTTAAGACAAAAGTAATATCAAACCCGAACGTTGCCTTGTGGTTATTTACGAGCGTACAACTCAATGAGGGGTGTTCCCCGAACATGTCCGGAGCAGCGTTTGTCTATAATTGTGTTAGCAGCATTGTATGCGCGTAGAATTACTATTGAGGCAGATGACGCGGCGGTAGTACGTGGCATCAATGTTACGGCGCAGCAGCCACGAGCCCGCGGTCACCAGGTCCGCGCTGTGCAGGTCGCAGAGGCCGCGCCCGCCACGCGCAGCCCGCGCACCCCGCGCACTGCGTTCGCCCCACGTGAATCCGCGGCACACGAATCGATCTTCCAATTCACATGCTGTTTTACACTAAAACAAATTCAGATTGTTTCTGCTATGATTGTATATCACAGCCAAATCGTGCATGTCAATTTGTAATTTGTCTTAATAAACTGTAGATTCGAAGATCAGTATGGAGATATCCATTTTGTCAATTGGCTGTGACTTATTTAATGCAAGTATCATCTCGGCAAATAAATAACACATAGATATTACGTCTTACCTCGTCTTTAGTGATATTGTTTATAGTGAAATCGACATGTTTTAAAGTTTGATTGTAATATTCCTCGTATGAACATCTGTCTATTCTTTCGGGATCTGAAATTAAAAAAAAACATACTGTACTGTTGTTGTACTGTACATGTGTACTGTTGTACTGTTAACTGTTGAATGTCTCTGCCAAAGTATTTGAATAAATTATTTATCTTGAACAAATTAGTTGTCTCTATTTAATCAAGGAAAATGAAAAGAACGTCAGTATTTTATACAATTGTTTCAAAAATGGAATTCCAACCGATGCGTTCAGAAATTGTGTTCAGAAATACACTATCTACACAAGAAAAGTTATTATAAACGAATCAATATGTGTAAATAAACATATATTATGTGTCCCCCTCATAAAACACACAAAATATAATAATTATTATTATCTACATATATCTAACGTGACAAATGACTTTGCATATGACGTTGTAATTATTATACGAATTATTAAAGTTATTAAAATGACATAAAGCAGATTACGTCCGGCAACTCGCACGCTACTCGAGTGCTTAAAGTAATTACTTGGTATATTATTATTTGTTTGTTATTAAACAACGTTATTTGTTACTAAACAAAGTCAGAAAAACTTCACTACGTAGAAGCAATACATCGACAACTGTCATATGACGTCATAGACGTTTGACTTTTAAAGATCGGTTAGATTGTGACGTCAAACGTTTTCCAGAACACTTCGAACTCAGAGTAATTAATTAGTCATTAAGGAGAGTCTTAGTGTATGATTTCCATGATAAAGTACGTTATTTTATTTAAGGTACAATTCATTACGAAATATTAAATGACCGAAGTTAGAGGAAGACCGAAGAAGATGTGGATTGATTATGTGAAAGACAATTTGCGTAAGAAGGGCTTGAGTTTAGATATGAGCTGACAGAGATTTATGGAAGGGTACACACTATGCCGACCCTCTTTAGGTATAAGGGCAGGTTGATGTATTAGGGTAAATAAGGAAGAATTTAATTAAAGTTAAATGAGTATTCTTTGAACTGAATTACATACAAGGGGAAATAAAGAAAAATTTGAAGGCCGGAAACGCTTTTGTTGTAGTGTGCCAGATGTCTATGGGCGTCTATGATCACCCTTGTGATCCCGCCACTCCTCAACCCCCATCTCTTATAAAAAGCTGAATGGATTACATGTTTGTAGCTAGAAGGTAATATATAGAAATAAGAATTAAATAGTTTAAAACCATTTCATAGAAAAAAATCGCTAACAACGTCCCTGGCATCCATAGTAGTGGTGTGAGAAGGGCGTCTTGATGCCGCTTAAAAGAACAGATTAATGTTTTCACTCACAGTCATGTCCGCATTGACTTTCAATATAATACGTGTAGTAGTTGGACACTCTGTAGGACTCGGGCTCCGTGAACTTGTTCTCGACCGTCAGGACGCAGTTGCCCGCCTCGCTCGTCATCGGTTCGAACATAATTGAGTTGCTTTCGGGCACTATCCATTGTGCAGATCTGTATGAACGTAAAAGGTGATAAAAGTATAGTTACCACTTAGATGACTTAACGCAGACTATACGAACAGCAGTGGGCAGACAATGGTTGATGATGATGATGGTAGGATATATCTGATACACGCTTCTCTTCCCTTCTCCTACCAGTCGTGCACACTTGAAGACTTTTTTGTTGATTCATTGTAGATCTCATTTGTTACTACCACACTTAGTCGTTAAATGTTTACTTAAACAGCTCCATTGGTGTAGATTTCCTAAACTAAATCTACACTAAGAAACTTCCTTTGTAGCTAGTACATGAGTCCGAGAGTTACTGTCAAAATTTGGCAGTTAAAACTATTATTTCTCGACAGCAATGGACGTACCGGTAAGTATTTTTGTCAGCTGTAAGTAAAGCTTCGTAACACTGCTGCTCTGTGACATTGAGCCTGGTCTCCGCGGCGGTGGACTGCAGGTAATAACTGGGCGTACTTTCCAGCGCCCACCAACGTCGCTCGCATTCATCAGGCACTGCAATACAGTTTCTATGAGAAATTGAAAGTTGATTTAAAATTCCCACATTGTACACACGTGCCTGCTTTACTACGCAACATTTCATCGTATCAACGGTAACAATTATCATTATGACTTGTTACATAAAGAATATGAAGAATTCATGGATTTTAGGTCACGTGTAATGTTCGTTGACCTAAGGATCTCTTACTTCTTTTTTTATTTAACGTGTTGTTACAATTTGTATTCAAATTGTTACAATGTTCAGAATATGTTGAAAATATGAGATAATGTTTATGAGCAGGCAGTGTTGACAACGCGTTGCATAACTATGTAGGTCGCGATAAGTTCGCTGAACACCTTCGTTCAAACTAATGCGAACTTTGTTCAATAAACATTGTTCATTAAATGCACTGTTGAAATAAGTGCATACATCTACCGCCCTAGTTCGGCGCCGACACCCACCTAACGAAACAAACGTGTGTTCCGCACTCGACTGCTCTCATGTTCTATTGGTTAGTTCATTTTCTTTTTCATATTTATCCCGTAGCCTGTTAGCTTGATGTCATGCCGATACTTTTAATTACATAAGTAAGCGCTAAGTAGAGCTTGTAGGTGGGTGTTACATAATGTGCGCCTCGCTCGGCCCCGGCCGACCTGCCCGCCTCGCCTCTATAATTGCGTCTTTCTAAGATCTGTACAGCCATCTTCATAAGGTATATTACGCAGTAGACAACTTTCCGTCTTCAAACATGAAACAAGCACAAATGACAACATTACAATGTTTATTTATTCACTTTGTTTAATGCTTATTTAATGACAGACAACAGAAGAATCTTCGATTTTTTTTGCAAGAAGCTTTAATAAGCCTTATAACTGTTGGCACTATTAAAATGATTAATCGTTTAAAACAACAAAAAAAACTTATTCTAGCTACGTCACTTACTTTTTTCTAATTTACCTATTATACATAATAAAATGTCAACACAAATTATTCAAAGAAACTCTCTTAATTTAAATAAGTTCTTAAATATTAGATGCCGATTTAAACCAAGCTTTCTTTCAAATCGACGGTTTCTATCAACACCTGCTTAATGTGGACCAATTAAAATGCGAACTTGATAAGGTACATAGCATTCGGTAACTAAACTAAACGTCTGTTCCACTTAAATATATCTCAGAATGTATAGTATAAGAACATCAGCTCCAATGACGAAAGTTAATGATAGTAACATTCAAAACGTTTTTACTTTTTAATTCCAATAAAACTAAGACAATTTATACATGGGTTTTCATAGATAATATAATTATTCTATGTATATAAAACTTTTAAACAAGTTTGAAGATGAATGGTATATGAAAAGACTTAACTTTGTGCTGAGCTTAAAGCGATCTTTGTCTGCCCTTGACGGGCGAGCCGGGGGCTGGCATTACACCCCTTCTATTGCTAATGTGGTCACCACTGGAGGAGCATTCTTCGAGTTTAAATTTTATAATACGTCATAGTCATAATGACTACACAGCTATTTTTTCTAATATATCAATCATTCATTAAGCTAATATTTTTTTACAAAGAACACTTCGAGTTAAACAAAGGTAGAGAACGCAACAACATCAGTTGATCGAATCTTCCGCTCGATCGATATGATATCACGACAAAGAAGGCAGGCGTAAAGTGAAAGTAATTCTGCTTACCGCTAATGTGCGTATCGGAGGCTAAATTTTAGTTCACTTCTTTTATAAAAAACGGATGAGACGGGGATGCTGATTGGGTAGAGGAGACACGCAAATAGACAGAGGACTGTCTATTAAAGCTAGGCAACGCATTTGCTAATGCTAACAATTATGGGCAGCGGTCACAGGTGGCCGCTTGTTTGCCACATTATACTATAAAAAATATTGCCGATATTAAAATGACCGATAAACGTTTATTATATACGAGTGACGTTGTTGCGCTAAATGAAAATATTTCAGGTGTAATATTGAAGCTTCAGCTGAGTTACCTGCGGCACTCTCAACACAAGATATTCCGTTATTAAATATTTTCAGGCCACTTTCGTACCAGTTCCTATACCATATATTCATTTATAATATTATTTTAAGTTTAATATTGTCACTGAAAACTTGATGTTCTATTTTTAAAACTAGCAATTTGTTTTCAAACTTGTCAAACATACTGTATTAAAAAGAACAACGGCTGCATTAAAATAAAACATCATCCTGTATATACTGATGCCCATATACTGTAAGAGTGGAACTGAAATGGCATAGCTAATTGAATAATATAAACATTCGCATGCTAGTAAATCAGCGCAGAGCAAATTGTAGGTCAATTCGAATTACCTACATCAGTATTTCTACTTACACTGTGAACTAATGGCCTCGAAGATATCGCAACAGCTAAATATTTATTGTTAGAGCAATAAACTATACGAGTTTATATTTCTCAGTAGACTGTTACAGGTTAACGACTAAACATTTCATTTCTGTATGCTCTCATATCCATCATAGGTATCTTCTGCATATTGTCAAACGTTTATACGACTACTGTCTACTGCACAAACGCGAGAAATCTTTAAGCTATGTAAGCGTTTTCCGAACCCTTGATTTTGGTATTAGAGATTGTTCTTTTACGTCTATAAAATGTCTTAAGTAATGCATTATGTATAATTCATGTCTTTGTCAGTATTACTAAAGATCTAATGAGAGATCTTCCGGATAATAGTTGCAAGCTTCAATGAGTTCAATTGGAGTCAATTTACATTGACAATTATTGACCATCTACGCTCTATAGGTACACTCAATATATTACTAAGATATCCGACAATAGTACGACTAGTTTTATCTGCGCCGGTAAGAGGCGCTGCTATCGCGGTTAGTTTTGTTAGACAATATATAAAACCTACATGCATCATCAATATACGTTCTCACCATGAAGATTGGAGTCTACTCTATATTGACTTATACTGAGTTTAAAAAGAAACATACCAAGATAGTTACCCTACGTCAAGGATCTTGTAATTGTAATACTTTTTGACATTGTCAGGGTGGCGCTAGTGAGCTATTAGTATTTAGTTTGATTGATGCCCATTTACAGATAACTTTGTAGTTCTATAAAACAAAGACACTGTTATATTTTTCGGCAATTCTGCAGCATTAAAATTGTGCCAACCAGTACAGTTTTTTTGGTATTACGAGTAAGTTTATGGTAATATTTCATGTATAAAAGTAATCAGGATTTGCATATCGTGGCTATAAAATTGCTATTTTTTTTGTGGAAGTTATTGTGTACTTTATTAGTTTGCAATGTTTATATGCAATGAATGTCATTACTGGAGTCACGGCATGGCGGCTGGCGACCGACGGCCATCCCGCGCTTTCGTGTTGCGTGTAATGTATTTGTAACTAATGTTTTGTTACAAATTCGAAAATAAAATAAAAAATAAATATGGAATTTCTTGAATACGTTTATGATGGATTCATCCTCGTAGCTGCAACTAAAAATTACAGTATAGTATTTTATAACGATGTAAAACTTGAAAGGTACAAAATAATTTGAGATTTAAATAAGAATAGTAATTACAAAATTACTGAGTTCTCCTCGAGACTTTTTACATTTTAAAGACGTATGCAAAGACCTCTATCCGCAATTACCATTTACCGAACTATGCATTTAAACAAAAAATGTATGAATGAGCGTCTATAATCCTTATGAAAATAAATACGAACGACAAGCACGAAGTACCGCGTACGAAGTATATCGTGAGTGGGCAGGCGCCTCTCTGGGGCGACGGCTACCACTTATCTCAATTATCTAAAGGTGCTTAAGCCACCCGAAATTCCCCTACGACTCTAAAATTTACGACTCTAGACGAGATTTAAGCGAACGGGGCGTTATCTGCTTTATCATGCGATATTGCGAGATGCGACGCAATCTGTCGTTAGCCGACTGTCCGTACAGTTGTTTGGTACTCAGCGCGTGTCTATCAGTTCTAACTCTTACAATACAACGAAGGAATGAACATGACGCATAATTTTAATTTGTAATTAATCGAAAGAGGTTAGTAATGTTGTTGTTTAGTTGTCTACGGTTTACAAAGCGAACATACTGTTGTCGGATATTTATTACGTTTGTTTTAGTTTTGTCATTTGTTTTTATTAATTTTTTTTTCAGATATTAAATGTTATCAAATGACATCAGTAGATGAATTTGTGAATTCATCAGCATGGCTTATCAAGGTAACGTTTTTAATTGTTATGAGTCATAATTGCATTGTTTTCTTAAACCAGTTTCTTAATAGAATAAGGATAATTCAAAATTAATCCTATAAAGTTTTATTATGCACGTATTTGAATTCTTTTCCATATATAATTCTGTCTATATTAACAATATTAAACATATTTGAAGTAGCTAAGGAACGTCGAGTCTGACGTAAGCGTTAATAGCAGTGCAATTTGGAGTTTGCCGTCCGAACCATAACTTGAGTAAGTTCAGTAACTGTCGTAAATAAATAACAACCTTACTCCAGACTCGCCGACGCCCATTCATATTTAATACGTTAATTGAACAGAAACGTTGGCTATTAAAAGTTTTATTTACACGTTAGAAATATTGCAATGCAACAAGAAATAGATGTATGCGGATTGCGCGCAGGAAGCTGTTTTCAATTTAATATAAAATACATTTTAAAATATACAAACATACGGTCACTTTAGAATTTATTTCATTTTTAATTGATATATTAAAGGATTTCAAGATTATTTTCTAATATCTGGTAGACTTAATACTAGGCGTTTTCACTCTATTTATTACAGAGATATATACCTTAAAATTTTATATATGTAAATATAAAAAAAGTTCTTGTAAGTTTAAAATAAAATGTAATAAAAATCGTCTGTCGTTATTAGAATCGTTTTTATAATTCATTCGTTACAATATACCGATGCTATATATATTTACTTGCAACAGGTTTGAGTTATATATTGTACATAAATTGCGCGCTCCTATCTAGGTGAATATTTATTGTTGTAGTCGAAAACACTCAGAAACGTTTTAAAATAGAAACAAAGATCAAAATACAGCGAACGTTTCACAATTGCGAACCAATTAATGCCAGACAGACGTATGCACGATTTTTGGATAACAAAATACTACGTTTTCGAATGTAAATGCTACGTACGGAATGCAAGGTTTTTTTTTATAAAAAATACTACTACATGATTTCGTGGCACTCTTAGTAACATTATGCCATCTTGGGTGTTTCAACTGGCGATCGCGATGGCGAAAGATCTATCTACAAGACCTGTTCTCCAGCCTTCCGTGAGAAGGATAACGGCAGGAAGATGATGATGAATTCATAAAAGATAGTAAACACAGATATTATAAAAATAATTAAGAACAATTAAAGCTTACATTTAAAACTGTGGTGACACTAGTTTCGAACCCGTTGTGAGTCTGAACTGTTTACTCGGCAGTATTTGCAGACAATAAAGAAAAAAACAATTTTAATTAAAAGAAAAGAACGAAACTAAAATTTTATCGTTGTTCGACATTTTGTTCATCTTCTTGGTCTTTTTATAAACAGGCTGGCGAATTTCTGTCTGTGATGATTTCATTTATTTCGTTCCTTGTTAATTGTGTTGATGATGCAAATGATGTGGCCAGTCCGCTGCGAGCGTTGCGCCACCGCCGCGCCGCTACCTCGCCGTCAAGCCTCATCAGTTCCGAGCTACAGTTAATTTATGAAATGGAACGATCAATGAATATCGAAAGCCAACGAACTATTGCATACATTTTATATATTTCTCTATGCTATGGAGAATCAGTTCTTTTTAACTTCAATTACTTTTTAATTACTTTTTTACTTCAACCGGAAATCGGTAGTTGTTTGTTGTTAACACGAAGATGTGATTTTGATGTGCAAATGTAGAGTAGAACATGCACATAAATGTCGTTAATATTTATACGTAGAAAGTATTCGCTTCTCAACCAGTTTCTTTTGATCTATATTAAACAGCAATTTGAGACAATGAACTGGAACTGAAGATTGCGAGACAAGCAATGAAGATGCAAGCAACAAATCGTTGGAAAAGCTTTTATATCGCATTAATAATTATGAAGACAAGAATAGTTTATTTTATAACTGTTCACTCTCGATGATAGAACGTGGATCGGAATAGTAGGTAGGAGTACCGTGTGACTGTGGCTAGAAGCTAACGAGTGATATGCCCACAGGTGTCGGGGGGTGCGCGCGGGCGCGAGCGGCATGCGGCCCCGCCGGCAGACGCCCATGGAGCTCGGCTAGCGGCGCGCATATAATGCGTAATATTGTAACAGAATATAACACTGTAGTCACATACTTGAACCACCTTCGGTAAGCATCAATTTTCCAGGAAAAGCGCGCGGTACAACGCTGGCCGAGATTACATT
>JAODUI010000030.1:2348814-2364894 GCA_027563995.1 Papilio gigon | reverse complement strand
GTTCATTAAATGCACTGTTGAAATAAGTGCATACATCTACTTGGCAGCAGTCGATTTCGGCCACGAGAGGTCGCTAATTTGTATTACAACTACGGCTGAAGGTGGAACTTGAGTCTAAGTAGATTAGATATACTACTTATAAAACGGTTTAACTCACGTGCAACTCGGTGTCAGTACCGACTAGTTTAGATATTATATATATAGATTAGATATTCTCATTTCTCACCATGCCCATCAATTTCTAAACATGAGCAAGGAGAACAAGATGTATGTGTATATAAACGGTACTCCAATAAAATAAAAATACATACAATTCAAACAAATCTTGCTGAAGTATGCAACGTCATTATCGATGTGAAGTTTGCCAGTAGCAGTGTTGATGCCGTGGCAGCTGCCCTTGCTGTACTCGACGAGCACTGCAGCACAGTCCGCCAGTTCCCTACACCGGGTCAGGCACACCCCGACCAACGACTGCTCCTCTTCACTCGCCGAGTACACGAAGACGGGCGCACCTCGCTCCGGACTCACTCCCGACCAGCGAATGAATGAAAACTTCTCGCCGTTCTTGCATTGTGAACTGGTACCTTTAAAAATACTTAAAATTGGGGACATACAGATGATAGAAACTAAAAAAAAAGCTAAATTTTACGTTGTAATTTCTTCAAAATGTACGTATGTTTGCTATCAAAAATTTGACGGTGCTTAGAATGTGTTGTTAGATACTTCGTAGGTGTGGAATTGTAAAATACAATAATTCAGAGATGCCAGGGTCAAATGCGGACACAGATGTACTTTTTAATTGTATCTATTTAATACCAATACTTTTGAGAAATAATTTAATCCTAACGCAAGTAGAGTTAATCTAAATTATCAGTAGTTACTAAAGAAAACTAGTTTGCAAACATCACTGATATCAATTTGACGTTATTTGCGCACAGCACAGGAGTGGAATAAGTTGTCGGCGTCAGTGTTCCCGGCCAAGTACGATTTGGGGGCCTTCAAGAGTAAACTGAATATGCACTTACTAAACTAGCACGTATCAAATTTCGACCATATCATCACTTGGCATCAGATGGGATCGTGGTCAAGCGTTAGTTTAG
The DNA here is from genome assembly GCA_027563995.1 of Papilio gigon. Lineage (NCBI taxonomy): Eukaryota > Metazoa > Arthropoda > Insecta > Lepidoptera > Papilionidae > Papilio > Papilio gigon. The sequence goes on along the minus strand of JAODUI010000030.1, from coordinate 2,363,794 downwards.
ATTCCATAAAAAAAAAGACAAATTTGTATTACCAGTATTACAAAGAAGTTTTGTAGCCAATTTTGCAATTTTCCTTTTATATAATCATGTTAAATGTGTTTGGCTATAGGAAAAGTATTATTAAGTTATATGAACAAGGTTCGACAATGGTCGGGGGTCATGATTCGAGGACAATTAAACATTAATGAATCTAGTCGTCACGTATGGAAACTGGTTTCGTACACTTGTTTACCAATGATGCCAAAGTTTTAATGGCATTCAGTTCCAAACACACTTTAAGACAAAAAGGTAGTCAGTTTTGCACTAAAATATAACAACTAATTAGAGAAATAATAAAATGGTAAGTCAAATAATTCTTTCCACTAATAATAGTGTAATTGTTTACTACGAATAGATAACATTTTAATGTAAAATGAGGAAGTTTATTGCGTAAATAATTTGGTATTTTGACGTAAAAAGTCAGTACGCTTAGATTTTGTTTACAAACTTTTGTTGTACAAAACCATGTAATACTATCAATAGGTTCGAATCCTGCAATTATTAATTCAAGAAGAAATTCTACTTGTCGAAGTATGTTTCTTTTATTACGCTATTTTAATGTGGAAAGCATTGGGAAGGTCTATGTCCAGCAGTGGGCACACAAAGACTGATAGTAATGATGCTATCTAACATGGTTATATAATTTCAGATCGGCAACATTCGTGTGTATGGACTAGTATTTTTACTAATTCTAGTGTATTCACTAGTGTTAGTGCAGGCAGGAGTGTTGCCTGGATCCGAGTACGTGAGGTGTCCGACACACACCGTCAGAGTCAAAGTTGGTTTCGGAAGTTATTGTCGGAAAAATACTACAGAAAATTGATTCTTAGTTTTTAATGAATATATATTTATGTATAAAAATGTTATTATTTCATTTCAATATTGAATTTAAACAACATATACAATAGAGATAATTTTATTAATTTAGCAATTTGTATTGTTCTTAAATAGCTCTTGCCCGCGACTTCTACCGCTCGGAACTACCATAGAATACATGTAATAGGTAGGCTATCTGTTCTTCACACATCGCTCTATATCTATAAGAAATAACATCCAAATCCATGAAGCCATTCTTGAGATATCTTCTAACGAACATCCATCCAAACTTCTAAACATTTGCATAATTGTATATCAGTAACGACTATGTATTAGTAACCGGGTCGTTTTACGCGCGTGCGCAAGAATAACTACATCTGCGGCTAATAAAGGTATCAACTAACACAAGCAGAGGTGAGCAACCACGGCTCGCAATATAAATGCATGTCACAATAACTTGTCATAACAGTACTAAAGGTTTTAATCTAATTACATAATCAAAGTTCATTTTGTTGTTTTTCTTTTTTGTTTAATCAATTGAGAAATTTTATAATAAAAAAAAACAGCGACTCTTGATTTGAGAACGTGCGACAAACGTGTAAAACCAATAAAGTCAAATAAGTAGATTAAATGTAGCCTTCGAGCATGCAATACTAAGAAAGATGACTAATTCTATATAATACAATATTGTCGATTATATTAAAGTATTAAAGAAAACTTACTTTGTATCAATCCAATTGTAAATGAAATAGTTAAAACCCCACAAAACTTCATCATTTTATCACTGAGAACCGATCACAAAACAATGCTATTGAGATTTTTTTTTTCACCAATTCTCATTTATTCTACATACCATGAATACATTATGAAAAACACAAAAATCAGTTATATTAAAAACAATAATGATTCCTTGTGTGCTGCCGAACGTCTTTTAAAACGAGAACACCGTAACTGAATTATATATTCCGTGATATTGTCAAAACACTTGATTAAACATATCCAAGTTCCAACGCGCCGTACACCATTTTTAAATATCAATTTCAGTAAACATTTTACAATCGAGAGAACACGGTCGCGTTTTACAAATGTTGACAACTGAAGGTGCAGAATGCATCAACTGTCCCCCCCACTACTGAACGCGACCTTGAGGTTTATTATGGTTTTACGGTTTTACAATAGAACTAGGGACGAGTGAAAATGGTCCTTCGACAACGATGTAAATTGTAAGTAACTCATGCGGGTATTACCTCAATGATAGTCGTAACGTATGTTTTACCACCTGATCGTTTTCGCTTTGCCGATATTGCGACGTTTCGTTCATTGCATCATTGTTAATAATTCATGTAATTTATAGGAAACAGTTGAATGACATCCTGGACATCTCTCTAGTATATATTTTAGCAGACATATAGCAATTTTGTATTTCGACAGTTCCTTAAGAATACAAGTGACTAGTAATTCTAGGCAGCCGCATACTATAGACAAATCTTAACTACTATATAGTGAAAAGAGGTTTTGTTTAGTTTATAGAAAAAGAAATTGTTTTATTTTATTTTTGATTTTAAATGTCTTTTCTTCATGTGTCAATTTGACGGATTTTATTTTGGAAAAGATACGAGATTATATATTTGATATAAAAAGGGCTTTTTATTTTGTTTTTGTTTATTTTTTTCAGGTATGCAAATACCGGTCATCGTGGCAATCGATGAGGGAGGCCTACGTTCAGCAGTGGACAGCATTAGGCTCATAATGATGATGATGATGATGTAAATATTTGTTTTCTTTTGTTTTACTTTTTAACAAATTACGTAGAATATTGTGTAAATAGCAAAATTGTGAGTTACCATAAATGTAAGATAGAAATTTAATTTTAAATGACTAAATAGCATTGACACTTTCGATTTTAGAATTAAGAACTATCTTCTCATAATATTGAGCAGTAACTATGAAAATCTTTCAGTACTACCATGACATTGTTTTAAAGATTTGCTGTAGACAGTGACCACGAAATCACTAGTAAGATTGAACGGGATACAAAAAAATAAGTCGTACGTTTTTGTGTCATTCTGTCTGTCCTCAGTATTATATAGCGACCTAAAAAGGCGATCTGTTATGTTAATTTGAATTCATTCATCGCATTGTGATGTAAATTCATCAACAAAAAAGGTACGTTTGTGAATCGCGTGAGTAACCATGCCGAATATTTTAAAGGACGACTGAATTGAGCGGCCAATGTCGTATAAATTGACTTTTTTTTTCTTATTAAATCAATTTTTAAAGTAACTAAGGGACTATACTATATCATAACGCCTTACCTCACGTGGAGATCGGTGTAGGTACCGATTACATTCGGACCCGTCGGGGGTCCAGGCGTTCCGCGACCGCGAGTTCAACCCTACAGTTCACACACCGTCAGGCAACCTCTGAAGGTCTGAAACTAGTCGGTACTGACACCAATATATACGCGAGTTAAGCCATTGTTAGTGGTAGTGAGACTAAGGGACGTTTAAGTGAGCAATAAACGACTATGAGTGCGGTCGTTAATAGTTTAAGATGATCTATATATTGGTTTAAACTTGAAACTGATTTTTCTACTCTATTCCAAATAAAAAATACACATTACACAACAGTCTGTCACGTGTTACACAAGGTCAATTTATTTATCTACGTAATAACTGTTAGCAAAGGACGTGTTAATTTTATTCACATGCAATTCTTAAGTTACAATTCTTCCGCGTAACGTTTATTATTTATTTCTTGAACTAACCTACCCCTTTTTGAGAAGAATTGCGTTATGAAAAAATGACGCGAAACAAACGCACTTATAAACAAACACGAACCATTATTAAGAAATCTTTGCGTGTTTCAAATTGAACTGAATATACTAATAACGCCATCTACGGGTATAAAAATGACATTATTATTTCGAAAGGAGAGAAAAAAAACAATTTTTCGAAAGCATTATAATTTAATAACACAATAATCATGACTTAATGAACTTGTGCGCCGACTACAGACTCGTGCTGGATGCCCACACTTTGGAATAACATCGTGTTTACAACCCGTGCGCCATAACATGATATGGGAACGCTTCGTCACTTTTGATATGTCAGGGTCGTTATTTTGCGATGTTAACTTGTTCATTAGTGTCCTGTGACGTCATTGTACTCATGTTATCGTGTACGAGTTGTATAAAAAAAATCACTTATAGCTGCCAACGCAAATTAGCTAATATTCAAATGTATTAACACTATTCAAAATATTTACTAGGCTCTGTATGCTTTTTAGCGGTAAAAATAGCATCTTTTCGGCTTTTATATAAAATTCGATATATGAAATTTAACATTTCAAATTGTATAATAATATTTTCACTATGAAAAACTATTGAATTAACATTTAATGTTTGCACTTTAATTAAGGCATTTTGTTAATTAATTTTATTACATGTTTCCGAACGTAAACGTCACTCGTCGCCGACGCCGGGAAGCAAAGCGAAATGTGCAAAAGTCGTTTCATTCAATGGAAATGATTTTTTTTTAATAATTCAAACCACAATAAAAGTGTAAATCCAAGATACATTCAAATTTTTATATAACATATAAAATATCACTCAAAAATAAAGCAATTTTATTTAATCAATTTTGGCAACATGCTTTTACGAGCTTTTTTAATACTTTTATTTTCTTAATATATTAGAGGAAAATATTAACAAGAGCGAGCGTAAATTGGAAACGACTGAAATTTATGTAAAAGGCGTTTCCCGTTGGGCCGATTGGCATACGGATGAATCGGACCAATGGGAAAAAATCCTATTGATGATTGAATCCTAGTAGAAGTTGTGTTGAAAATTAGTTTGATATTATCATATTTAAATATATTTTTTTAAATTTAAATCATAAAAGTTAATCAACAGTAAAATTTCTCAGTGTTAGAGACCTTTATAGCTTCATTTTAATGTTAGAAATCAAACTATATCATATTTCCGGCCAGAAAATTATTTTGCACATCATATCTGTTTTCTTTTTAATAATAATGTATGGCATATTGAGAATAGTTAAAAAAAATATTATTCCCAGTAAAACATTTTCCTTTGATGGTAAGTTATTACGCAGACCAAATAATTGTTTTACTTTTTTATTTTTTAACAATATAAATATAAACTTTTAAAATAGATCGCCAACTTTTGAATTATCAAAAGTAATGTTGACTATTTGAAATTTATCAAAAATAAATATTTTTTTTTATCAACGTAAATGACTAGATAATTAATACTCGGGTGGGAATTATATTTTTATATATACATATAGAAATATACAAAATTAGGAAGGTTTTGTTATAGTAGGAATGAGAAATACTTTCAACCGAGCCAGGTCTCTAACACGGGTATGTTACATCCACCTAACATCCCAATTTAAACACTCACAACCAATAAATCTTACAATTAATACAATTTTCAATAATTTTGGTAAATAAAAAATAAATCAATAACAATAACGAAAAATAACAATGTAAAACACATTTATATAAAAAAAATCAAAGGTGGAAATCAGGTACAAACAAAAATAACTTTGGTTTAAATAGGTTGCATTATGGCAACACTGAACTCCACAGATAAATAAAATGTATAAAGCACGTCGCCCGTGTACTTGAAGGCATGCATTGACATGCAATTTAACTCATAGACAAATCCTTGTTTTTTTTTTATTTATTTATTAGGAATGCGGTCCCTGAGATAGGACAACAAGCTCGCTGTCCCTTTAGCGAGGATCGCGTGGCGCGGTTGTCTGAAGCAGTTGCCCATTAACTCGAGAGCCCTGAAAATAATATGTATTGTCAAAAAAAAAAAAAGACTCAAACGTACACCTACACACACAAGTAGATACATTCACCTACACCTACACCTACACATTCCAAAAAAAATCCTATTTTTGTTGTTCTACAATCAATTTAATGTAAATAAAATAGAAGATATTGGTTCCTTTAGAACAAATAATCTTAGTAACCAATGTTCCAATGAAACTGATAGTATGTGAATAAAATAAATTGTTAGGAAATAAGAAGTGTTGTGTTGGCAACACCAAGGATGTATTACACAGTATTTAGTGAGAGCAACACTGATACGAATGGCGTCGGTTGCCATGGTAACAAACGGTAGTAAGCGAGACGCGGCAGTGCCGGTATTCTGCAATTGTTTAGAACTAGAGTTAACTAAATAATTTGGCCAGTTTTATTTTTTCGTTATTATTTTTTAACATATAATAAAAGTCGTCGAATTATTTATTTTTTAAGGAATATCATTATTTTATGGATCACCAGTAGTTTCGTATAAGAAAAAAAATACTTAGTAAAATACCACTCTTGGAATAATTGTTCCATTCCCCATCTCACAGTGTGAGTTCAGTAATATAGGAAATTATCAATAAATATGAAGATTTGAGACTATTTTTTATACGTTTAGTACATAGATTAATAATTCAAATTATTACGTTTACCTTAAGTTTGTAAAATTCCCCAGCTCGGGCGGCACGGTTACAATGCTGTTATTTGTCAAGTCGAGGACAGCCAGCTTCTTCAACTTGGCCAACGCGTCAGAGGAAACGTTGATTTCAGTTATTTTGTTCTCTCCAGCGAGAAATATTTCTAGACTATCCATGTCATAAACACATCGCGGTATTTTAGTAAACCTGAATAAAAAAAAACAATCAAATAACGTAATATTATGAAGTCGATTAATAAATAAGCTCTCTCTATTATTTGGGGTAAACAAAGTTGACAATTAACATATTTATATATGAATATATCCGACTGGTAGTCGAGAGCGTCGCTGGCGCTATTGTTAAGGGTTTGACAGGACAGGATCGTACTCGATATTGTCCAGGTTCGATCCCCGCCATGTACCAATGTGTTATTATTTTCGTATTGCATATGTACATTATCCGACGTTCTTACGGTGAAGGAAAACATCGTGATGCAACCTGCACATATCGGCGAGGAAATTCGAAGATGTAAGTGAAATCAACCTGCACTGACAGCGTGGTTGACTATGGCCTAGTCACCCCTAATAATAGGCTAGGCTCCGAGAGTATCAGTGGAGAGGTGTAGTGAGCTGGTGATATCCGACTCGAAGGACCATAGAATCTGATCAGAAGTTTTAATGAAACTTACTTGTTGCATGAAATCACTAATTCCCTCAAGTGTTTTAAATTACCAAACTCCAAGGGCAGGTCCATTAAGCAGTTTTTGCCCAAATCTATATATTGTAAATGAGTGCAACAACTAATTTCTCTTGGAATGTTCTCGATGTTGTTTGACGATAATATCAGCTGTGATAATGTATTTTTTATTTGACATATTCTGTGGAGGAAAAAAATTGACGTTAACACAAAATTTATCGAATAAGGGTTTACAGGAACTCTTAAAATTATTTTCTACATTCTTAGGCAATATTAAAGTTGGGAATTAATTAATTTATTAAACAAGATTAAACTATAAAAACTCTTTTTGTCTCTAACTCAAATAGAATGAAGGAATAGACTATATTATCTATGCACGTATGTAGGTCATAGAAACCAACACTACAAGACCGGGGTTACCAGAATACGTCCTTTTAAAATCCCATATTTGTCGTTGTCATGGTAACAAACTCTACATGTCTTTCAAAAACTGGATACATATGTAAAGCGCCAATAGCCTAATGGTTAAGGAGTACTGATCTAACAGTCGTGGGTTCGATCACCATTCAACTTTTGTGATATCCTAACACAAGTTCCATCTTAGTTGGAATGGTTACAAGAAATATTAGTAAATATATAAATATCTTCTAATGTTTTATTAAAACGAAATGATTTCTTGTGTGAAAGAGGATATTTGTAAGGGTGTGATTTCAGATATGACGGCTGACAGATGTATGAAAGAGTACATATCCTCCGTAGGGAAATAGGCAGGTTGATGATTTTATTAGAAAAAAACATACTAACCCCAATGGCACTTCTTTCAGTTTATTCTTTGATATGTCTACAATATGCACGTCCACGCTGGCAGCGGTAACGAACACGTCCTCGGGTACAGACGCCAAATCTTTACTTGGCAACATTAACGCTTGACTCTTCTTCAATGTAAACCTACAAGGCAATATTTAATTACGTAAACTGCTATCCCCTTATAACACGGTAGATTGGTACCGCGTTATAGGAAAATTAGAAAAAAAATTTACAACACAATTGTCACATGTCAGAAACTAATTTTGAACTGTACAAATCTTGAATATAACCGTACAGAAATAGAATTTGAGAAATTACCGCATTATAGGGGGAATCGGGAAAAGTTCGCTGACCTGACGGCCAATCTTCATTAGTGGGGAGGCACCAGGAGAGAGAGGGGGACTGCACGCGTTGTACGAGAGATTGAAATCGCGTAATATGAGAATACGTAATAAGAATATCGTGTTATAAAATTTATTACTATACTTAATTAAAACATTAACACGATAGATGTTATTACGAAAGAATTACGTTGATATCAAAATACACTTGGGAACCACTAATCGAGTTTTTATTACTAGCAGCCAGCCTCAGACAAATTGACCTAATGACAAATCCTATTAATAGAGAGGTTTGCGTTGTAAAGTACTGTTTCGTATTAATAATGAAACTAACAGTGACTTTCTGTTAGTGTAAATTAAAAAAAAAATTGTCTGATATTAAAAATATTAGGTAATAAAATAATGGGGTTTGGTGCATCCTGGAACCCTCATAAGTTGCACTGACGATGGCCACCAGGGTTTTTAGTAGGTCGAACCCTACATAACCCTGTCTTCCAAGAAGGCAGGGTGTCTTTCGAAGATTCCCCCCCCCGTCAACAGAAAAAAAAGTAATAAAACAATATAATACTTATACAACACAATTCCTCCGCCAAACGGAACGCAATCGTTAGCATTACAAATTAAAAGTGAATGTATAGTTTGCGTTTCCTCCATACTACGGTCTCGTGTTTATGTATTACGATAAAAAAAAAAGTCGATCATACATTATGTATAACTTCAGATTCTCTTTTGTTTCAAAAATTCCGACAAAACTACACCTTATTACAAAGCAATAAGCTCCAATAGACTAATGGTTTAGGGTACGGATTTCCGATTTCATGGTCGAGAGTTTGAATCCTGGCCATTCGACAATTGCCGTGAACCATTTTCTAGTACAAGCCTAGATTTTAGTTGTAGTAAAAGAAATATCAGAATTTTTACACAAAAAAAAATTACATTTTACGTAAAAAAAACTTGACGTAATCTTTTGGTTATAATTTTACTTACTTGTCCGGCCATTCGTTGTGTAATATTTTCGTATCGCTATCCACCTCTTCAGCGATGCGATCTCTTAAATACTTCATCATCCTGTCAGTCCCCCCCCTTATTATATCCTGTCTCACAAACGACAATTTGTTCCCGTCCATACTGATACTTTGAAGCTGGGATAGCAAACCTAGGTTTCTTGGCAACCTGGAAGATGTACAAATGCATTAAATCTCAATTTAAAACAATTTTTGCTAATTTCGAACTGCAATAAGGTATCACGTGACATTCATAAGCACTCAAATCATATCGAAAATGATTAATTCTTAAAAAGTAAACCGCCAATAGCCTAATGGTTAAGGGTACAAATTTCCGATCACGTGGTCGAGAGTTCGAATCCCGCCATTCGACTATTGTAAACCATATCCTAGATTTAATAGACATATTAGTAAATTAACAAAAATCTGCAAATATTTTTTCTCACTAAAATAAATAAATGATGTATTGAGTTATTGTTAGATATACAATTTGCATTATTTGCAACCAGCCGCATTATAGAGAGGCAGCATTCATGATCAAACAGTGACATAAATATGAAAGAAAAACTCACTTGTTTATATTATTATTGGTGAGATCAAGCCTTTTCAGTCGTTGCAACAATGATATGTTTTCAGGTAACAATTCAATTTTATTGTCTCTCATATTTAAAACATTTAAATTTTGCATTTGATCACAGAATTCTTCTGTAATCTCCTAAAATAGAAATACACAATTAAAACATATGTAAATAAACAATAATATTAACCCACTTTACATAGTCATCTCCCCAATGTTTCTACAGTGAAGGAAAACATTGTGATGAAATTTACTCATATCTCGTTGACTATGGCCTAGTCACCCCTAATAATGTGGGCTCCGAGCCACAAAGTGAGAATGTATGTAACCTAACTTCAAACTGCATACTATATGACATTTTTTAATGTCTGACACATACCTTAATAAAGTTGTTAGCAATATATATTTCTTTCAAAGCTGTACATCCATAAAAATCAGGTAATTTTTCAATATCATTGTGATTAGCGTCCAAAATTTCCATTTTCCTCAGCTCACCCATTGCGGGTAATTTCTTTAAATTATTATGACTGATATTCATTTTTCTTAATTCTAAAATTTATTAAATCAATTTTATTAAAATACTATTAAAACATAACTATACAATTTCATAATATTTACCTCTTAAATTGACAATATCAGGAGGCAACTCCGTCAGTTCATTATATGATAAATTTAAATCTACCATTCTTACTAAATATCCCATTCCCGGCGGGAGCTCTGTTAGCTTGTTATGTGAAAGATCCTACAAAATACAACAAATTAGTTTACCAACTAAACTATGAAACTTCCAGAATTCTAAGACACTTGTTTGAACAATTTTACTAACATTTAAAACATTACATTACTTAGATAATCCTTTTTTTCTACTGTTTAAAATTTTATTAAGAAATTATCCATACCAAAAATGTCAACATCACAAGGTCACCAAATTCAGGTCCAATTTTCTTCAGTTCATTATGTGACATACTGAGCCACCTCAGTTCAGTTAAAGTGTAAAATTCTTTTGGTAACTCAGATATCTTGTTACGGTCCAGACTTAGGTTAGCTAAGTTTTTTAATTCACCAAATTCAGCTGGTAGTTTTGTCAGGGCATTATCATGAAGCTGTACAAGAATTAAAAATTATATCAATGTCACTACATTAGTAATTTAAACTTATTTTTTTTTCTGTCCGATTACAATTTGGGGGCCTTTAAGAGTAGTGAATAGGCACTTACTAAACCAGCATGTACCTTATTTCAACCACATCATCACTTGGCAACAAGTGGGATTGTGGTCAAGCATTAGTTTAGATGTCATAACAAAAAAATAATAGATATAATAATAAAAACTTTTGCCACAATATATTTTGACTGCAAATTATTTTTAATTAATTAATAATATTTATATATACAATAGGCCAGACTAAAGTACACAATGGCTACTAATGAATAGTTTTTATTCAATTATTTACCTTGAGAGTAACAAGTTGTTGCAGTAGTTTTACGTCCGGCGAAATTGTTTTTACAACATTAGAACTAAGGTCGAGAGTTTTCAATGGTACATCAGTCCACCAGCTATTGTTGTCTGATCTTGCAAAATCTACTTCTTTCGTTTCTTCCAACACCAATTCGTCGATTTTCCAAACATTGTCAGGTACTACAAGACATTGTCGGGGGAAATTATTGTGGAGTGGGTGGGAAAAACCATATAAATCAGATACAAACATACCTGTACCCAATCCTCGGTTACAAAGACTCAACTGGCCCGTGCGTTTGGCTGATTTGATTAAACCTTTTGATAACTCATTTGCATCTGCATTTTTATCTTGAAGATTAAAAACAGATTTGTTACAAACTTTAATTCTAGATTTAATTGGTGTACGGCGAGACATCGTTAAATTTGGTATATATAGAGTAGATATTAACCAAATTGAATATAGAAGACCAACATAGTTATTCACAATTAACCCGTAAATAGTTATTCACAGTTAAATAACAAATACAACCCAGTTTCTATAATATTACACCAAAACTGCGTAATCGCAATCGTATTCGCTTTGCGGCAACTCCGTCCCTCTCCCTTCCCTCCACCTGCTTTAATCAAATTCGATTCGGCGGATGACGGGTGAATGTATTGCCATCACAAACGTCGTCTTTTCGTTACATTTATTATGTTTACATAATTTCATAGTACACGGTGACAAAACAATATGCAATCGAGCAGAAAGGTGTTATAAAAGAAGTTATATTTAAAAATGATTTCTAAATACTATAGAATGTCACAGTAATTTTTATTTTATCTGTATATCTAAATGTAAATAAATGAGTATATATTTTTTCCCCTGTTATTTCTGCAGTGTCATATGGGTGGTATCACCAATTATTTTTTTATGTTACTTAAAAATCAGCAGCTGCAGCGTTCACGCTTTGATATCAAAGAACCTATTTGAAAGTACGTATTTGCGTTTTCTAAGAAGTTATCTTAAGTAATACAAAATATTTATAGGCATAAATTTGTTACCGACAAACCCATTGCAGAACATAACAATTCGACGGTTTTCATAAGTTCCATGATTTTCGACTTGCATATTCATCTGCAAAGGTTTTAACAGACATTACATACATTTTAGTTCATGACCGAGTTCGGCAATGGCACCACTAGGCTCGTTCGAAGGGTGAAATACAACGATCTCACAGTAAATAGGCGTAAAGTAGTCGTGAAGTATTCTGCGGTTCGTCTGATGAGTGAGGTTCTTTAGATACAAGGTGATGCTGAACGTAAGCTTCTACCAGTAGCTAAAGATGACAAGGCTTCGTAAAGCATACAATTTACTAATTCTTACCTTTGTTTTGTAATGCTACGAAATTTGGTTGAAACACTAAATAAAAATATGCTTAAAATAGGTCTAGCTTTTGCACATTGCGTTTACATTTAGATTGTCCAAGGTAATATTTAATATAAAAAAAGGTTAGCTATAATACCTAGCTTTGGGAAAAGTCACAAAAATGTCATTAATTTGTCATTTTTTTTATTTTACTTTATTAGAATATTGCGTTGATGCTATCGCTGGCAAAATAGGATTGTGGCATAGCAACCGGCAGGTAATTCAAATGGAATATTCTTTTAGACGTAAACATTTATTTTTCACTAAATATGTAACAATTTTAATAAAACCTTGCTCTCCTTAAAAATTTTCATCGACGCAGCAAACCAACTAAAGCTGCTAGATTTTTCATAGGAAGAAAACTTGTGACTAGACCATAGACAATACAGTGACAGCTGTCAAATTCATGTCTACTTTTGCCCGCGAAAAATATTACAAAGAGGAACAGAGGAAGGTTTTTTATTTGAATAGGTTGTTTTTATTGATCATTGTTAAAATTACACAGATAAATAAAGTTGATATCACCTCCTGTAATTTTAATCGGGAATTACTACTATTATTAGGTTCTAACTGGATAGTGTTCATTGCATTGTAAGATTTCGCTTCAATCTGCACTTGAGTTACAGTTTTCAATTCACGAGCACTTTCTTCGTTGCTTTTCCAATATATCGAAGCTAGGGTAGCCAGGCACTGAAAGATAATATTGAAAATAAAAGTGAAAAGATTCCACAGATAAAACCATACTGATTTATAAGATCAATAAACGATACTAAAAAATATATATTGAGATTTCTAATTCTAGATATCTAATCTAAATTGTCTAGTCTAGAGACATTATCTATGTTCGTTAGGTCAAGGTGGGTGAGTTTACATATGTTTTTATTTAAACCAGCTATGTCGCCAGCATACTTTTTTTTTTGTAAAAATGAGCCACTCAGAGGGGACAGCGCCTAACTGCCCCTGCTTGTGCGGGGGGAACGGGGCGGCCATTGCGGGCTGGTAGCGAGCCGCTGCCGCCCGCCTCATGCTCAAGGATCCGTGTCACGTCCCCTGGCTGGCACTATCTCATATGTTCTGAAGGTCTCGTGAAGAACTTACTATAGAAATGATCCTATGAAGTAAGGTATTATGTTACCAGCAAACATGGACCATAAGACACTAATGGGAACTCGCGAATGATTAATTTCTTTTTTAAAACCAAAGATTTTTTTTTAATGTTACCTTAATTTTAAGTCCTCCATTAACAAAATGTTGTAAGTTAACTTCGAAAGATAAATTTACGCTTGTAGTTTCGTAGCCTTTTTCTTTGTATACGTGTGGTGAGGTGGTAGCCGTGAACGGTGCCGGTTCACCATTGACGTACCACGTCAGTCGTACTGCAGGTCGCGATCTGCCCGACGTACAGTTCACGCTGAGCTGGTCACCAATCCGATAGTATGGATTGAACCCTGATATTACAGGGCCGTATTCTGGTAAAACTAAACAGATGAAATATAATGATGTCAGTATACAAATGTAGAGGGGACACGAAACTAAATCAATCGTATCCTCAAATAGAAATATTTTTAGAATAACTCTGATAAAAACTAACTTGAGCTTTTCCAAGTGTCGGTATTTAGGGCACTGCGTCAGCGTGTTATACTACATAAGAAAACCTTATTATGAGATAATAAAAAACTGACAGGGGATTGCAAAGTTAAAGTAATTAAGGTTTTTGTCTCCCTAAGAATCTACAAGTCTACACTTACTGACCAATTAAGGACACTAAATCATCGTCAACCTACCCTTTCTGGTCGGCACAGTATGTACTGCCTTTCCATACATCTCTGTCAGCCCTCAAATCTGAATTCACAATCGTCTTACGCATATCCTCTTTCACACAATCCATCCACACCTTCTTCGGTCTTCCTTTACCTTTATATCCATCCATACATATAAGAAATCTCTTACCCACGACTATCATATTGGCGTGTTCGGAGACTGTCGGAAAAAGCGGCTTCTCTCCAGACACCTCGCAGCGATAACGGCCTGCGGTGTCCAGCGTCGCAGGGTTTAGTGTCAGGTTCGATGCCAACGTATCTGATTTCTAATGAAAGTTAATATGAAAAAGAAAACTAGTTAAGACTGGAGAGACTGGTGCGATTCTTTTTTTTTGAAGATATTAGCAGATTTTTGCAAAGTTTACGACAATAGTCGAAAGGCAGCGCTAAATTAAATAAAAACACCTCCTTACATTGACTTCAACTCCAGGCAAATGATACTTCCTATGAGGCTCAGGGTCGCGCGGTACATGACGGAAGAACTCTTGACCGTCTTTGTACCATTTGATGGAATACAACACGTCGCGAGGCCCCAGCT
>JAODUI010000030.1:2338347-2348714 GCA_027563995.1 Papilio gigon | reverse complement strand
ACTCTTGACCGTCTTTGTACCATTTGATGGAATACAACACGTCGCGAGGCCCCAGCTCCCAACGACAAGACAATTCGGGTTGAGATCCAAGCATCACGTGACTTGGTACTCGCAACTCTACGAGTTTTAATGACAACATACAATCTGAAATATGTACTCACTATAATATAATAAAAGGCAAAACTTAATTTTTTACGACTTGGAACTTGACTTGGTTGCAAATTAAAAGTAAATTCAGTACAACCAGGGCTTTTCGCGGTGTTCCACTTACAGGCCTGCCTTGTTCCTTGCAATAAGACAAACTCCGCCCTTTCTTACAGATAACCAATTAGGTGTAGTGAGTTGCAACCATGGTATTATGGTAAAACACTTTTTTTGTACAATTATTATCAAAAGCTGCATTCTATTGTTTACTGTTACCGCGTGGTATCCTAAATGTGTAAGAAAAGATTGTCAGGTTTAACGTGGAATACGGCGGGATTCCCCGACTGTATTTTGGTTTAAACCTGTACAGTATATACACATTATATCTGTTAGGATTGTTATTATTCTATAAGCGTGTTGTTATTGTTTTAAAAAATTGTATTACAAAGTGTTCATTTCCAAGAAAATAATAATTCTGTAGCAAACACAATGGGAATAATAACAAGTACGTATTATTGTGACGTGCGAGATATAATTTTTTTATATTATAAGGCGAAAAACCAGCCGGCTGTCACCAGAATTCGTTTGAATAGACTTTTGCAATTATAGATGCGTTGCTTGCTTATTATTGGCAGGGGAGAAGACAGACAGAAAGCGGACAATTCCTACATTACTACGCGTCCGCTCCTCTGCCAAAAAGGAAGAAAACTACAATGTGACTTCCGGCACACACACTCATCAGATTACACGGATTCACTTCCATTTTTTTTTTATTAAGGTATTAGTAGATTTTGTTAATATACTAATATTTCTTGTAACCATTGCAGGTAAGCTTTAAAAAAATTGGGTTAGGATGTGGTTCACGATAATAGTAGTGGGGATTCGAACCCACGACCACGAGATCTGTCGTCTGTACCTTTAACCATTAGGCTGTTATCGCTTCAAAAGGACTTAACGTCTATTCTCTATGTGGTCGAGGCATTGTACCCGGCGAGTGGGTCAGCGTTCCAGCAGATGTGAGATTAAATAAAAACAAGAAAAGAAAACTTACCAAATATAATAACAAATGTAAAGAGAACCAGTGTATATCTTAAAATTGTCATAATTAAAATTGACATCGACAATTCTCTTCATTATACCATCTGCAAGCAGAATAACCAATAAGTTCTTATCTTTTTATACGATTGAAACGGTCAACTATTTTATTGGCCTGTGTGAAATAAATTAATTAATCCTGGCTTATAACCTCCTTTGTTGAAGACAGTCGACCATAGAGTAAAAAGCAAGTAACTCATCTGAACAAAATCGAAGTAAGTTTACGAGTGTGATGCAATGTAAAGATATTCTCGGATTACTCTATCAGCGGTCTACGAATTAAGATCGTCCCAAATTCGATGATGAAAGTGAACGATGATAAATACTTCATTAAATTACTTAATGCTCATAGCGAACTGCGTTACATATTGTACTAAAAGGTTTTATAAGTGGCCAGTAGTACAATAAAAGGGGCTTTACATAAAATATTACGTGCCTAAAATTTTTAATAATAACTATAAAATCCGATTAATGTATCATTGTTAATTGTTAGAGAAACTTGTTTTTTAAAACAGAGTAAATTCTTTAAGTGACCATATTAGGAATGTTGGTCTATGTTCACCCGATTTACGTTTGAAAGATTGTATTTAATATTAAAAAATTATCATTATTTTTATATTGAAGTTTCCTAGCTTTAATTAACATTAGAAGTGCGCGACCTTATGCTGAATAGTGGCACGTTGCAAAATGTCGTGTGCAAGACAAAGTTCTTAATGACATTTCATAACACACAAGAGAATAGATCGTTTGACATTTAATGTCCGTTTAGAATACATTGTTATATATATGAATAATCATTTATGAAGTCGTGTTACACCAACGGGGGAGAAAATCACAGTTTCATACCAATATTTACAACTAAAAAGTTACCAGTTTGCAGGGGAATTACTAGTATAACATACTAACATTTATTCCACTATTTTTTTAGTAACTGCAAAATTTAACTATTGTCGAAACTTACAGAAATATAAAACAGAATCAGTACCAGATAAACACATCAGATTTATTTTATTCAAAAAAATAACAAATGCATATTTACCTCAGGTTATTTTGAATTATCTCACATAACAGATTGCAATTAAAAATTTTATGTTATTAATAATCTGTTAACATTTTTTTAACACGAAATTAAAAATAAAGTTTTCCCGCGCAAACTAATGTCAACGCGGATCGGTGGCGCGCGTGCTGCTTTTACAAGCAACGCTTTTCAAATAACGCAGCAGTTTGCCGTTCGTCTTCGAGAATATCTGAAAGATAAAAATGTATCGATGTTCCTAATATTATCAAAAGTAATAATAGCTAGTATATTAAATGTTAGTTGATAGTGATCTAGATTTAGGTAACCTTTATACATTTTAAGACACAAAAAGTGACCAATTTTTTTTACATTTTAAAATCTCAGACATATGGTACGTCTGAGATCGCATTTCAGCTGTACTTGTAACTGACAGGCGCTCAAATAGCTTTGTCGATGCAATCTCAACATGACATTTTCTAAATATCTAACTAAATTATATTTTTCCATTTAGTCATACTATCATACGATTGTATTATTCTAACATAATTGCACTTAACAAAGTCGAGCTATGGTCAACTAGATTAAGTTTAGTTTTACCGTTTAACACGTGAAAATTAAGTTTCTCGCTGTCTATGAGTGGTGGAACTATTGGAGTGAGGTACTATGAATAGATTAAAAATAACCATTTTTAAATAATGAAATACCCACATACCATATATAGACTTTGTTCAAACCCTAAGAGGAATTTTTGAAGTTTTTGCTCTGGTAAAGATAATGTATTGTTATTAAAGAGTAAGGGTGTGTTGTAACGAACATAGGTAATTCATTTTAAAGTAAATAGATTACTTATCTTGACGAACCCGTAGATTATCGCGCAAAGCAATAAAACCGTAGAGCGGCCCATTGTCCGGCTCAACACGGCGCGGGCTCGGCATACTTACGTCACGGACTTATCACCCGTTCCCATAAATGTATTCACACTGCAAATTGATCTGGGCACAATGCACGCGAGCACAGATGCCGGTGCAGTCGCCATGATACAAGTATATCATGGATAATCTCACCAAAGGATTTGTCCTAATTTACGAATAAATCTATTGACAAATTGTAATTCATCGCTATAAAATTAGAAGAACCAAAATGTTTTTGCGCCTAAAAATAATTTGTCTTTTAATATTATACGACTTACGAAGTATCATTGATTCGCTGTTTTGTGTAGTATTTATTTCTTAGTTAAAAATTTTCACAATCAGAAAAATTATCCGAATTCTCACAAGAATGTAGAGAGCCTAGTCGCCAGATTTAGCTGAAGTTTTAGGTCCGGCGAAAGATATTGTTAACTTTATGGCTTCAACATTATAATGTACTTAATTTAAATAAATCTTAACTATTAAATTTATACGCCCAGTAAATACAAGCAGGGAATGTATTGACATGAAAACATAGATATAACGATAGGATTACTTAGAATTAATAAGTAATCTAGTGTTATTTAGCTAAGCAAGTTCTCCGACCCAGAATATGTCGGGGGTTCACGTAGAAAAAAAAAGTGTTACTCAACTACTAAGACTAGGAAACACAAACATAACATTTTTACAATCCATTAAAACCTTTTTGGCCGTTCTGTAACGACGTTTTGTTGTCATGTCAATAAGCTTATTTAGAAGAATAAAAAACAATGTCTGTGGTCATTTAATAAAAAATAATGAAGTTTCTACTTTTTTATTACCTTAGTATTATTTGGACGAACATAGAATCACTTTGTTCGGGCATGTTTTTCATTTTAGTACTTTACTTTTTCTTTTTTTTTTAGACATGATATGTTGCGTCCACACTTTAATATATTAATGTCCATTATAAATTGTGACGCATAATAATATCCATGTTTCGTGTGTTTATTTGCATTGAAATCAGCATCAGTTGTTCCGACTAAGGCCCGCGTGCGGTTAACAAATATGGCTGATTACAATCTCTTTAAAATTGTAGCAAAAGACGAATGGCCACCGAGCTGTTGGCCATACGGGGTAGCCATTGTGACTCACAGCCAATGCACATTTCTGTGAAGTTAACCTTTTTAATTTTGCTTTCTCGTGTAAGTATTTAACATCGTGGGTTCGGAAGGTAACATGAAATTTACAATCCCTGCAAAGACTTATGCAAACAGTCTACAATTCCTCTTTTTATACCTCTAAACCCGTCCTAACCTAATTGTATCAATCTGAATACCAACCAGTAGCTTATTTAATTCAAACGGTACTTTATCGTTAAAGTCATTTACACAAAACAAAAGAAAAAAAAAATGCACAAGTTTAAAAAAAGAAAAATAAGAATGAATTATTTTAGAAGAAAAGTTACGTCTCACATGAGGTAGCAACGTTTTAATTCACCATTTTGGAAACTTGTTAAAATAAATATAAAATTTTGAATACATCTTACAAAGATAAATCTCAGAATAATTTTAGCAAGTCATTTATTACACGATGGAGGTGATAAGAGAAGGACAGACTATACAATTAGTTTAAATTTAGATATATCTGTGCAATAAAACACGCACTTGGTAGGACAAGCCGCCATCAAATGAGGCGATATTTTCCGCGCCAACGCATTTACAAGTTTTTGGGGTGACATTAATTTCTTTAAAAAAATAAACATTCTTAAGAATTTGTTGCGAGATATATACGAGCTTAATATAATTATAATTAACTAAGAACCATTGAAATTTTGCTTTTATAACGATAAAGGCAATGTTTCTACCAAGTACATATGATGTCAGGAATACCAAATAAACGTTATTAAAAAGTTTTTTTTTTAAATATGTTTTTTTCCTATCATATTTCATATTCTTCTATGACGCACGGTTGATGGTCAGATTTATTATTCAAATATACTAGGCGCCTATTTCTTTTTAATGCGAAGTCGTAGAACAAATGGCTTGTGCATTGCCTTGACGTGAACTGAAGTGGAAGAAACGTTCTGACGTCTTTGTTCCTGCTTAATAAAAACACAAGTCGCTTCACAGATACACCATAGCATCGTCAGACTTACAAGGTTTGAGTTAAAAAAAAATAATTTATTCTCTAGTACTAGCAAATCAATTAATATAGATTGTATACTGCGAATTCAGAACTTCATTTTTCCTCAGAAAAAAGTATTTAACTGTATTATAATATTACTAAATAGTTTCAAATTGGAATTCGTTTACAATCAGTAATTTAAAAAAAAAATCTTATTAAAAATAGGATCTGTGTTTTCTCATTTGTACGTTACGGTAATTTCTTTTCAGATGTGGAACAAACCTTTAATTTATGGCATAGCTACGGCGCTATGCTTCTCCATTTTTATGTGTGTTAACGCTTCAAACTTTCGTTGTAAGCTCAAACGTTACTCACACAAAGCGATGCAGACCGACTTGAACGGAAGACGATGCTGGGACGAAGTGAAGATCGGATCGTGCTGGGGTTACTGCTTGTCCTACGAGGTAAAGGATTCAATATGGTCATAACCTAATTTCAGTTACAAAATCTTTTTTGATAAGACGTTCACGTCGTCCCTGGGAAGATATGGATTTATTAGTTTGTGATATCATTAAACGTCATACAATTCAGAATAACAATTACATCGCTTAATAAGTCTATACATAGTCTGTATATTGTAGACGTATACTCATACGGCTTCCTTGCAGAAAAGAGGGGAGGTCCTTCATGTAATCCCTTTGAATTACATATGGTTCTATTTGTAGAATGTTTAATGCAATCATAACATCTGACTACTTAAAAATATACAATTTAACGTAAAATGACCACATAAATGTATTACAGATCTCCCACTGGCAGTTCCCGTACAAAGAGTCCCACCATCCAGTGTGTGTGCATGGAGAACGCCGTCCTGCCTCCGTCAAACTCCAGAACTGTGATCCCGGGGTCCAACCCGGAACGGACATCTATCACTTCGTCGAGGCTGTTAATTGCAAATGCCAGGTGAAAACCAATTTTGTTGTAGTCTAATTGGAAAGCATTTATATGCAATACAATACTATAACAGCTCCACAATTTTAAGTTTCCACCTTAAATATTATGTTAATTATATAAGATGAAAAAGGTATTTATTATAACTCTCATAAATATATCGTTCCCAGGTGTGTTCGTCGGAAGATACCAGTTGCGAGTGGCTACCTCCTGACTCTTCTCTGCTAGATGGACTTATTCTAAGAGAAGAATTAGCCGAAGAACTAGAATAAACAAATCTGAAGAAATAATAGCTTTCCCACATTAAATGAAATGAACATTGTTTTTATCTGTTTACATTTGTAAGTTACACTTTACAATAAAACCTGTGCACTAAAAACACACTTATTTTATTCTTCACCTCCGTTTAATATTCCAGAAAGTATTTCGCATAATTGCACAAATAATACAATTTAATTACTTATATAGTTTATAGCATTGATTATTTTTTATTTATAGTTAGGTATCATTGGTACTCTTTGCTCTTGCTCATTTATTGTCTATACTCTCTGCCCTCTGGTCGACTTCTGTAAGGTTTTGTTGAAGTGGTATCGTATTTCTCGGGTTTTAATTAAATTAAATTCAAATAACATTTAAATCTAAGTGCACAATTTTTTAATACATTTCTACAGTTATTTTAGAGTACATTTATACAGTATAAAGTGATCATGTGATTCATATATACAGAGAAAGCTTTCAAAATAAGTGTTATGGAAAACATCAGTCATGTATATCTTTTGTGCTATTATTGCTTTCTGCTGTTTACGTGAAAGTTGTTCTCTGAACACCGATAAAACAGATTCGGTATCAATAATAAAAGGAAACTCGGCACCAGAGCGAAAAGGATGGAATATAAATCTTAATATTTATTTTACGAAAACACTTCCTTCGATCATACGAAAACCATCGGGTTCCGACGTCCGACTGAGGTGTGAAGCTATAATGAATTTCACAAAAGTGGAGACTTTCACCAAGTACAAGGAAGGAATTGAGACATCGTTAAAAGAAGCCCCTCCTGATTACATACAGCAAAGACTAATGAAAAATTTGAAAGCTTATTGGCTCAAAGATAACAGAATTCTCTCCAAAAACGAAAGGATTAATATCTCTACGGTAATAGATAAAACAAATGGCACAATAGGAACAAGCATTAGATTGAAAAACATAGATTTGTTAGAC
Source organism: Papilio gigon (assembly GCA_027563995.1). Lineage (NCBI taxonomy): Eukaryota > Metazoa > Arthropoda > Insecta > Lepidoptera > Papilionidae > Papilio > Papilio gigon. The sequence goes on along the minus strand of JAODUI010000030.1, from coordinate 2,341,274 downwards.
GAAGGTAACTACTCCTGTGTTATAAAACAAAATCATGAGAAAAAATTAACCACAAAATTGGAAATCAAAAAGAAATTAGGAGAAATTGGAAATTATGAATTACCTACTTACACACCTTTATTTTCCAATATTGGGGAAAGTGATGAAATTGAAGTAAATATTAAAACTACTCCAGAACTTAAATTTGAAGATATGACTATCGACAGCAGCTTGAAGCCCCAAAATGTATCTATACCACACAATCTAGAGCCTCTGTGTCAAAAATATATTGGTATTGAATGCAGTGCACATTTGAAAGACAAATTTGTGTACATCCCTTATGACACAACTCAGGCCATTCTAGAAGATAAACTTTCTAAGGCAATAAAAGTTACACAGTTTTCAAAAGACATAAGTTCACATTGTGAAGGTTATGCTGTGCCAAGTCTCTGTTACTCAACATTTCCAATTTGTAGGGACCCTGAAACTATTAATAGAAATTTCTTTAAGGAAGCTAGAAAATTGTTGAAACTACCAAATGTACATGCAAATGAATTTCCAGAAATATTATTTGAAAATGTACCTAAAGATTTTGTACCAAATGCAAAGTCTAGTAAGAATTCAACATCCAATATCTTCAATTACCGATATAACTCTACAGTACTGAGAAGGGTTTGTAAACAAGACTGTGAAATATTAGAAAACGAATTGTGTCAAACAGAATATGCCATAGCTAAAAGACATCCGCACATTGGTCAACAACTAACACTGGAAGAGTGTCAAGACTTGCCGGAAGATGACCCTGACTGCCTCAAGATTGACATTGGCACTATGATGGTTTCAGATGATGAATGCTACTGGGAAGATGGCAGTGGGTACTTGGGGAGAGTAAATATAGCTGGTAATGGCATGCCTTGTGTAGAGTGGTCAATGCAGCTTCGTGTGAAGCCTTCTGATTACCCAGAACTAACAGGAAGACATAGTTATTGCAGAAATCCCGGAGGTCTCAATACTCAACCTTGGTGTGTTGTGGATAAAGGTGGAAAAACAGATATACAGATATGTGACATACCTAAATGTGCACATAAAATATGGATATATATCTTGGTAATATTTTTACTTGTGACATTAATAATAATTGGATTAGTTGCCTGTCTCTGCTATAGACATAAAAATAAAGGCAATGCAGCAACAATAAGAGATATTAATCTACCAAATGCTGATAAGAATATTTATGGTAACTCAAGATTGAATTCTCCTATTGAAATGAATGAACTATTGACTAATCAAAACTTAAACAATCAGCCACATTTACATAGGAATGTGAGAGGAAATGGTGTACTTAGAGTGCCACAATATTCTTTATCGCAAATTAAGTTCTTGGAGGAACTTGGTGAAGGAGCGTTTGGTAAAGTTTATAAAGGAGCTTTAAAGAATAATGGAGAAACACAGTATGTCGCTGTAAAGGCTTTGAAAGAAAATGCATCAGCAAAAACACAAGCTGACTTTAGACGAGAAATTGATTTGATTTCGGAGCTAAGTCATGAAAACATTGTTTGTATAGTGGGAGTAGCGCTTAGAGAAGAACCTTTATGTATGTTGTTTGAATTCATGGCTCGTGGAGATCTTCATGAATTTCTTATGGGCAGAGCTCCTCCTTCCGGGAAAGGATTACCGCCTATGAGATTATTAAATATTGCATTTAACATTGCATCCGGCATGCAGTATCTTGCCTCACATCACTATGTTCATAGAGATTTAGCTGCTAGGAATTGTTTGGTGTCCGATGATTTTATAGTGAAAATTTCTGATTTTGGTCTTTCAAGAGATATTTATAGTTCAGATTATTATAGAGTGAGTATTTGTCACTTATTATCTTTCTAATCTATAAGTTACAATTTTTAAGGCGTGAATCATATCTGATGAATAATGTTATCAGTATCTGCTGATTTGTTTCCAAATATTGAGGGTTTATTTTTTTTTTCAAAGGTACAATCTAAAAGCCTCTTGCCAGTTAGATGGATGCCACCAGAATCAATTTTGTATGGTAAATTTACAACAGAAAGTGATATATGGTCTTATGGAGTAGTCCTGTGGGAAATATACAGTTATGGTCTCCAACCTTATTATGGGTAAGCAGAATGCATAATGATTTCCAGTGTTAACTAAACCTTTCAATCGAGATGTCTTTTCAAAAATATCTTGAAGGCTTAAAGACTTTCTCTGACATCTTGTAAGATGTTCTGCGTCTCCAAAATATTTGAGAAAACTAATGAATTATTTTTGTTGCAATACTTTTGAAAGTTTACTATCAGTGTCCACCAAAACACGTACCTCATATATAGTTTTATCTCTGTTCTTTCAAAGTGAGTGAATAGGATGACAATATAATTTTGTATCTTATATATGTTCGGATTAGGTATAGCAACCAGGAGGTGATATCAATGGTGCGCGGCGGGGAGTTACTGGCCGCGCCTACCAGCTGCCCGCCGCAGATGTACGCACTGATGCGCGAGTGTTGGAAGCACACGCCGCAACGGAGGCCCAATTTTGAAGATGTTGTTAACAGGTACTGTATATTTACATCTGCTTCTTATTACAATGTAAATTAGTAAATTTTGTATAGATATATTCAAACAGCAGTAATGCTAATGGCGTGAGCAGATTTGAGCAAGTATATTGCAGATTAAAGATGTATTAATTGCAAGTTAATTATAACTGATGGCATATCGTTACTCAGTGGTATGCAATGGTCGGCCGCATCATATAATAAATTACCATGTATAGTGCAACAGCGCATTTACTTTCACTTAACTATTTCCACAAAGCATGCATGTCGTTGGATGCGGAAAGCGGAGGACCGCATACTGTGGAAGGCATTGGGAAAGGCCTATGTACAAGAGTGGGCAGACAGGGGCTGTTGATGATGATGATGCACGGAACTAAAT
>JAODUI010000030.1:2308965-2320417 GCA_027563995.1 Papilio gigon | reverse complement strand
GGGTGTCCCCCCCGGGAAACCTCAACCCGGGCGCCCAGGGGAGGGGGGGGGGGGCGCCGGGGGGTTGGGGGGGGGGGGGGGGGGGGGGGGCGGGGGGGGGGGGCCGGAGGCGGCGCGGCGGCGCTGGGGGTGCGCGCAGGCACGCCCGCGGGACTGTTCGTGCGCGCTCTGCGGGCGGACACGCCGCACGACCTGGCCGCGGTGGCCGGAGCGCTGGTCGACGGCGCGCACCACGCGGTCAGAGCGCAGCCCGAGTTCACTTTCCGTATGTTTTTTGTTTTTCATAATATTTTATCAAACCACAATTCTGACAAAGACAATATGTTTGTCTGTTGGTAGTTGTAGTTGGATTAATGTAATATTGTTGTGTACGCGCAGGGTGCCGGTACCGCGGCGCGTGCGCGCGGCTGGCGCTGGGCGCGGGCGGCGTGTGCGTGTGGGAGGCGGCGGGCTCGCTGGGCCGCGGCGGCGCACGCGCCCTTTACCGCCGCCCGCTGCACGCGCTGCGTGCGTCCGCGGACGACGACCGCGCCGCGCTCTGGCTGCACTTCGCTGATGACGACACTCTCGTGAGTACACCAAAATGTATATGGGACTCTGTTAACTTGGCTCATAAGCCCCGATACATCTGTCGCTTACACGATAGGCGAAAGCGCCGTGTTTGCCCTCGATCAAACCGTGGTTGCCGCGTGGTGTTATCAACTCCATCTAAACAGTATAACTGATTATAATTTTCTCAGGAGTTGGACATGGAAGGCAGTCCTAAGCCGGCAGTCTTCATCCTCCACAACCTGCTGTCAGCCCGCGTGCATTCTCTGCCGGGGGAGGAGGTCGCCAACCCTCTATAACAACACGTCTACACGCCGCAACACTTTTTATACACGTAACGTATTCGAATAACTACATAACGGTAGAGTTCCACTGCTGTTACACTTGTAATTACATATTGTCAGTCTCTTTGACAATAGACTACGATATGTAAGACAAGTGCAACGACAGTTTCAGAAATAATAATACAAGAGTGGGTAAACGACAAAAAACCATTAATGAAGTATGAAAGAAACGTTTTTGATATGCGCTGACTATAGAAGTAAGAAAACAGAGTTTTTCTCGAAATAACATCCGTCATTCATCATCAAGCGATGTTAGTTACATGACATATTTTATATGTTACAGTTTTTATTTATTTCCTTTCGAGGAGAGAAAATTAAATGACAATTATTAAAAAACACTTTGAAAAAATGTCGTTTGGTATTAATAGATTGATTTATACTTTCATAATTGAATGACTTAGCATGAAGAACTATGTCATTCAATTGATTTCTTTGACAGCAAATGTGATTTAAAAAATAAATAGATCAGTAGTTTGACAATAAAAGTGAGGCTAGAATGAACTGAATGAATGACCTTTCATTGATCTGTCTTGATATCTACTCTTTTTATATTTTTGTTAGAAGCCCTCAAGTGTGGACAAAGCTTTATTTTACGTAATTAAATCCAAATTTGTACCCCATGTCTACCTCTGAGATGTTTTTTGCTTTTATAAAAAAATGTCAAAAAAGGTTACATAACTAATTTAATTGTTAAGTTTTTATTATACTAATTGTTTTTTTTTAAATTATATTTTGATATTTGTTATATTTCATTGTGGAATACGAAAGTGTTATGTTTGTATAAAAATTGATGACATTTTTTTTTTATTTCGAAAAATAATTTGTGGAGATTACTCTACTGCACTGATTTACAATTTTTTTTTACTAACATTAAGTTTTTACTTTTATTTGTCTCGAATATTTTATTTACAGCAATTAATTGTAACATTCCATTTTAATTTTTAATTAGTAATAATAATTATTATAAAAATTCAAACATCTAAGGCCTCGCATGTGTTCAGTATATCGAATATTATAAAATGGCTTTGTGTGGCAACTTGTATTTTAAAAAGTTTGATTTTTTTTAAATGACTGTGTTGCCTTGCGTAGAAAACTTTTATCTGTTCAGTGTTTATTAAGATTACACGATGACTAAAAACAACAATTAAACACATTCACTCAAATAAAGTGTTCAAGGTAAATGAATAAAAATTACCTGCATCTGACAAATATCACTCGAAACGTACGGATTAAAAAAAAACGCTTGCTTAAAATAATCTCCGAGGAACGTGAAGGGCGTATTCCAAACGGTAGTCATATTTCTGCGCGTGCGCACAATCGTCTATCGTTACCGTTACCGTTTTTCTGTAATGTTTTCTATAAGTAATCTAATATCTGCTATCATCAGTACACTAATGCCCTCTGCGTAGTGACTAAGTTCTGAGAAGTTATTTGAAAAATGCTTAATACAAAAATAGTGAGAAAAGATTTTCCTTCGTGATTTTTCGGAAAACTTTCTATTCATCGTGCTATCTCAAATATCTTCAGCACCCATCTTAGAGAATGACATTATTCATTTGATATTTGACACTAAACAATAAAGTTCCGTATTAATAGATACGAAAATGTCGCTTAATACGGTCATTGACAGTTCTGGTGTCATCGTATTTTGACGAAGAGCCGAGTTTCACAAAAGAAAATAATTTCTCAATATACATTACCTTGAACATTTGACACTGACTGTACTTTATTTCAACGTTAAATCTTGTTCGTCGGGGTACATCGGCCTATCTGCTCACCCCAATCTACTGCAGTAGTTCCAAAGAAACCTTCACTAGTGACTTTCGCCACTTTATATTTCTAGACACAATAAGTTGATGAGATATTTTTGTATTTTTATTAGTTGTAAATAAAGTCGTAGTTAGTGTTTTGTTACGTGACCCGATACATTCCCAGAATGTAGAACAATATACATATTTGCTTTAATTAGGTAGTGTTTAACCTCATACGTTTTAAGGATTTTTTAACATAGTAGTATGTAACTATAGGTAACATAGTGCTGTAAGTGTACCGGCGATATATGTGGTGATAAAGTGTAATTGAGCGATTAGGTTTTTTTTTTGCGTAAAATCGACCTATCCTATGAAAAAGGTTATTGAAAAGATGTAACCATTTTCACGTAGGCGATATGAAAACCTTGCCTTAATCTCCTGATTTCTTATATTTATAGAGGCTGTATAATTATGTGTATTCAACGCGATTAAGAAATATTCATTAAATTAATTTATTACTTTATTAATTGTCGTTCGTATGTTATTTCTTTTATTTATATATACATTTTTTTTGAAAATTTGAAATGTGAATTTGACTTGGCACGTCGTGTACAAGAGTACTCTTGTACCCGACGTGCCAATTTAAGCGACGGTTAACTTCAGTTATTTTTTATTATTACACTGTGTTCAATCTTGTAATGTAAATTTGTTTTTATGTTTGTGTGACACCAGTATTTTAAATTGGTACGAAAAGACTAGTGCGGTTCCATTAAATAATATAGAATTAATTTAGAATAAGTGCATTAACATAATTAATCACAATATTTCGATTTTTTTTTTAATTTTGCTAATCTTTTAATATCAAATTTGGAATTTGGGAGTTTTGTAGCTTCTGTTTAGTTTTCTTTTTTCAACAACGTTGTTTTTTTTTATAAAATTGATATTTACAATTAAATTTTATTAATGGAACTCCCGATGTAACCAAAGAAGGCATGATTTTGACATTACGATTTTTTTTATGTCATATACTATACTATTTACGCAGACAATTAAGAATGCCAATGATGGCATATGGAATTTTTTTAATTATTAAAAATTTTAGCTGATATTTGTTAATTTACTGATATTTTTTTTATCACACCCACAAAGTTTTGTTTGTTGTTATAATATTACTTTAAAATATATTAAAATATAAACATATGAATCTGCGTTCTATTATCGCAGTTAAAATTCTACGACCATGCCTTCTGTGTGTTATAAGTCGATGAAAAAAAAAATTATCTTACCGTTTATTTATGTAATGCATAATAAGTTACCATTTTTTTTCATAATAAGTCACTAAAATCTCGTAGAGTAGCTTCAACGAATAAGTAGCCGACACTAATATCAGTCTATCTATATATTGCCATATCGATTTATACGAAATTAGACATAAAACGATGTAATCTCCTAGAATTTCTACAATTTTTCTGTATTAATATATTACTGAATGTATTTTACAGTAATTCTTATTCTTCCTAAGACTTTGTACTTTTAAATATATCATCGGAATCTCTCGAACGTGTAACTCCTGCCCTATATACTGTAATCATGTTTCTCGTTAGATTTTTAAATAGTCATCTAATATTTGTACATTGTAAAATCAGTCTCTTTCGATAGATTAACAAACAATACTACTTATAAAAACGGCTTAACTCGCGAATAAGTGTTACCGAGTTCGGAGCCCATCGTGGGGTCTTCTACAGGGTGAGTGGGATTGGTACTATAGCGCGGTCGCGGCCCGTCGCTCGCTGCGCGCCTCGAGCGGCAGAAGGTACGGGGGTTGCCAATGACATCGAAGAGTTTGATGTTGGAGCGAGAATGTTGGTATCGAAGTTCAGGTTTCGTTTTTATAAGTAGTGTTAGTAAAACTTCTCACGAAAGTTTTAATAATTTAAACGCAACGACATTACGTGTTTATATTCTAACCTTTAATACTCAAGATTTTATGAACAAAGTATCAGTGTTGCTATTTAAAAAAAAAATGTTTTATTACAACGAAAATGTGTGTTAATTTACTAAATAAACAGATACTTGTTAAACATAACACTAAGAAATTAAAGTTAAATCATTCAATCATTCATTTGTCCCGATTCAATATTTAACGTACATATTTTTTTTACATTGCAACACTGAGCACATGTTCTCGATTAACAACGACATGATAGCTTTCAGTATTAGAATTACTTTATTGTTTTTTTTTTTAAATTATTTTATGGCGTTCTATATTCAAATTCGAATGAATTAATTTTATAATGTGACAAGCTTATCTGGTCCGGTGAGAGGCGCCGGTATCGCGGTTAGATCTTCAATCCTACGTAGGTAAATATCAACCCGCCCTTTACCCTACGGAGGGTCGACACAGTATGTATCCTTCCATACATCTGTCAGCCGTCATATCTGAAATCACACCCTTACACATATCTTCTTTTATACAATCCATCCAAAACTTCTTCGTTCTTCCTCAAGCCATCCACGTGTAATTTCATTGTCTCGTTAACAACATTAGCATACAAATTACATAAAAAAAACATGTCATGATGGCCACAGTAAGATAAGGATCTAGTGACATTTCTGACAGTAGGAAGCTTTATTATGGCCTACGTCCAGCAGTGGACTAGATTAGGCTGATAATGATGATGAAAATTATGCCATCATTTTTTTTAATTACGTCCCCCGGGCCAGATAATTTCGTCGGCTTTTACTCTACCAAAGATCTATCGCCACTCTTTGGTTTATCGCACAATTACAGCAATAGACACTGCCTTTATATATATATATTTTAAATATTAATTGAAGTCAGTTATAACCGTAGGCTCCCACTGTTGACACACACGAAAACTTGAATGTTTGCGCAGTGAAAGTCTACGTTTAAACTAACATTAAATACCTCTGAGAAAAGTAATCTTTTATACCTTTTATCTTCTCGATTGTTTGCAGTATTGATAATAGTAATATAGTAATGCGTGCCGCGTGTGAATCTTCTTAGCTCTTCAATTGTTTTTAACTTCAGTTGTAAGATGGAGATCGCTTTCTGTACCATTGTTATACGGATGGATGTAGAGTTAGGAACATGTCAGAATGGTCTTTAAATGCGGATGTGTGTTTTTGTAATATTTTTTAATTATGCTAGCTCCTATTGGTTCTAGTGTGATGTTATATAGTCTATCACGTTCCTGAATGGAGCAGTCAACGTAATAAGCATTATCAAGTGGTTCCAAAGATTAACGCGTTCTGATTTCTGCTTCGTAATATTACGGTCAAATCAGGTAACGCATTTAAAGACATTCTGACGACTCCTTTTTACCGAAGTTATGTTGAAGGTATCAAAACATCTCTAAGTTACATAGAAAGCTGTAAGCAATGTTGAGTACTATGTAATGAAACTATTGCTTATTTTCGCTACATCGACGCTTTCATTAGAAACACGAAAAAAATTTCGGTTGAAAACATGAAATGTATAATGTGAACTTATATTGGTTGGTGTCATAGATTGTAATACTAATAGATTGGTTTTGTGTTTGGGAGACCAAAGACAAATAATGTGAAAATTTTCAGTCTGTTAGTATTGTCTATGGTTAGTGAATAATGGTATAGTAGAGCGCTTTACCTTGCGATTGTATGAACAATGAACTGTTATCTAAAATTACTTCGTACTCTGTCAAACTGATTCATTAAAAACAACGAAAGTTAAAGATTGTTTCATTTATAACCTTCCCGTGACCTTGAATAGTTTGGATTTGCAGGTCGCTTCAGATCACATTCGGAAAGGAAAATCCACCATTGACAAATACGTGACGGAGAACACTTCATCAGACCCTTCCTTTGTTACCCAGTTAAAGATTATTACTTACTCCGCTGGCGCAGCGACCTAAAGTGAGTCTTAGGCTCCGACACCAGAGATCGCCAACGTCGCCTGTCCTGCGCTCTCTCTTGCCAGTCGCTTGGAGCTCTCGCAGATTCAGCTCTCCGGCGCCTCACCAACGGTATCTAGGCCGGCCGACAGGTCGGCGGCCAATCGGTGTTCGGAGATACGCTCTTTTGACACCGCTATGATCTCCATAAAGATTATTAAGCGTAAATTATTATAATAAATAAATATTAAAATAAAACAATAAAAGTCCAGTCTATAACATGTTTTTTAAAAATTAAATTCTTAAAACTTTCTTAAGATATTACACTATACGATTTACAAGTGAGTTAATCCGTTTTTATTAGTAGTAATGTTTGCTTTTTTTTAAAAGAACTGTACTTGTCACATTTTACCTTTATCTTTTATTGTTATCGTAGTTTTGTGTCTATCTTGTATGTAGTAAATATTTTTTATTTATAACATTTTAAGGTTATATTGCAAAAATCATGTCCTACAATTTGTGTGTACATATGAGATATTAAAAGTCACGTTGATCTAGTTTAGCGAGTGATTTATTGGTATCTATGGATAGGCAGCATAATTTTTTTAACAATATAAATTTTCATTGGGTCAAGTGCTAACATAGTGGGGGCCGACGAACGGACGAGAGCACTTGGTCACAGTGTATAGCGAAGTCTGCCTTTTATTACTCCTTTCAGATTTAAGATCGACCATCTGAAGTTCTTAGAAAATATACGTTGAATTCAAAGTATTAAAGCACATTTTAGAGTGACGTAACGTTGAATAATTTTTGAATATTTCGTTAGGAGTTCAAACTTGCAGAAATCATACATTGAAGGAATTGACGACAAACTGTAAAACTTTTTTTTTTGGGTATTTTGCTGATGTCCCCTAGTCACAAATAACCTATAAAGTTTGTTTTTCCTCATAAGAAAAGTTAACATATTGTAGTGAGGCAACATTGCACTCTAAAAAACGCATACTTCGTAGTTATACTCCCCTTCAATTAGTACCTATGACGTCACATACCACTCCCGCCAAAGATATCCTAAGGAAATCTCCGTGTTGATTAGAAAGTCCATTGTCAGTGTGTCCGTGCTCAAGTGAGCTCCTGCCAGTGTTGCCAGAGCGACACTTAAATTAATACGATCCTGATCGAGATTATACAGACGATGGAACTGGTAACACTTCGTGACTTTATTAGGTTGGAGGGAAACATCCTCCAATTTGCACTGCCCTGTTAAGATAGCATATATACCCTGGTGAAACGACTTGGAAAGGTTTCTCTATAGTAGTTGGCATGTAGGTGCTTTTAGTTTTTGAACATATTTTTAATTAACATAATTATTTTGTCGATTACCCTTATAAAATATATTATACAGGAAATGAGATAAACAATATATTACGAAAATAATAACATTAATATTAAAAGTAGTCTAAAAAATCGCAAAGTTCTGTTTGATGACATGAAAATTGTAATAAAACAGAATGTTAATATACCGTCGCGTAGATACACTTTTAAAAACAATGTAAAATCTACATTTAGCCTAATTACATTAAATAAAAAAGGTCAATAATTATTTTTCACAATAACATAGATGTAGGTTATGTTGCAGTAGATAATAACAGTTTGTATTGTAAACAGGCTTCGACGGCGTAATTATGTGCTTTGTGTAAACGCAACACTCCAATGTACAGCTCACAAACAGCTTACGTTCAAGTTTAATAAACAAAAATTTTGTTTAAAATGCATCGAGACATTTTAATTTATTTAAATTAATAGACAATACACTATGTAACCTTATCCTTATCTTGTAGAGGATATAAAATAGTGGTCTTCAAACTTTTCTATCCAAGAGTATAGTGCAACGTGAGGTATACTGCAGGTCGCACTTTCGTTGACTAAGTAATTGACGTAAGCAATCTATGTAATTTTTTTTCTCCGACATATGTCTATACTACGAAAAGAATATTAGTAGACCACACAAATGTTTATCTCGGGTCAGAATGACACACGAACAAACTTCTAAGTCTATTAAAACAAATAAAAATCAGAAAGGTTCGCGAGCCTATCAGCACAAATATCTACTGCGGGTCGTAAGCGGAACGCGGGTCGCGGTTTGACAACCATAAACATACGTAAGTATACAAATTAAATTATCATTTTCAATTTTAACCGAGTTTAAAAGGTTAGTTTTTAACAACAAATGGAACTGACGTTATACAACATAACCTATCATAAGAACGGTCTCGTCCCTCTCATAGTAAAGATAAGATAAAATTTGTGATACGATGCTTTCTACAAGGTTGCGAAGTTCCTTCGTACCTTATTAAAAACCTAATAACAATTTCCATCGGAACACATAACTGACTCAATCGAATCGGAAAGTGAACTTATTTCTGTTCCCTTTTTTAATTAAGTCACGAACGTCACCCAATGCCTTGGTCCTTTCGTTTGAGAGCATCATGATAGCAAGGCCATTAATGTATAAGTGGAATGTACTCGACTCGTCGGAATTTCACCTCTCCTACAATCTTTTAGAAGTATTTACCTTTGTTCTTTTCATTTTTCACGATTGAAGTGTCGTGTTAAAATTTACCTTTCAAGAAAGTCCGTCAGTAAGTCACGGATTTCCTTTTCAAGTATACGTTGTTTAATTATTGGATTATGTTGTAGACGGATTTCATAAAAATTATTGGTTTTATTTTAATTAAAATAAAACATTGAAAGACGAATAAATGTGATGAGCATATGAACTAGTTGATGAGATATGGATGGATATAAAGGTAGAGGAAGACCGAAGAAGGTGTGTATTGCGTGAAAGAGAATATGAGTAAGAAATGTTTTAGTACAGATGTGACGGCTGACAGAGATGTATGGAAGAATAGTACATACTGTGCCGACCGTCCTTAGAGAAAAGGGCAGGTTGATGATGAAGGACGAATGATAACGATATCAAAGTGACGGTGAAAGAAAACCAATCTTTCAGTTGTAGTCAAGTATTATTAGGGTATCACTTTTTTCTGTTTTAACAAAATGTAATAAACGTGTTCTACAATTCTACAAAGACACAGATTCAATAAAAGTGACCTATCTATATAAAAGTATAATTTAGTTTTTCATCGACTTCTCTACTAGTTATTAACGGTGAAATAAATTCTCGAATTTCTAATTGAGTTTATCCGGACATTTATAGCTTCATATTGCACTTTATTCTTTGCTTAAATTTGTCGCAGCGGCCGTGCCCGGGTTTTATTAAAACGTTTAAAACCATCCAATACAAACATATTATTCGTTCTACCAGCCTGATATATTTTTATGGCAATGTTTATAAAAACTAACCGCATATTGTGGAAGGCATTGGGAAAGGCCTCTGTCCAACAGTGGGCAAACAAAGGTTGTTGATGATGATGATGATGATGATATCCTAACATAAGCTTTTTCAATCTTACCAGGAACTATTAGTAAATTAACAAACATCCGGTATGATTAAAAAAAATAGTAACTTGATACTAAATTCACATGCTCTCTACTTTTAGGTCACTGGTTTATTTCCCTTTATATTGTCAAATACTTAAGCTCTGACAATTCGTGAACCGAACAATAAAAGCAGGGTTTAAGTCAAAATGTTATTTCCTCGTATTTCGCTCGCTATCTAAGATTTTAAACGACTAATGCAGCTTTGTGAGTCTTTTAGTGTTTTCTCACTTTACTTTAGCGCAACTGCAACTATCTTACTTCTTTCTTATTTTAATAATGTAAAAGTTTCGATACACGGATGTTTGTTACCACGTAACTAGAGCCTAAATACTTGAGTGTTCAAAAACTTAAGTGAAAATGGATATAATAGTCCCTTCATTCATTAGCCATTTGACTTAACATTAATAATGGTATTAATACATTATAGTTCATGCGGTTGAAACTCACCATGTAGAATGATGTTTACAATTTTGACATTTAGTAATTTCGTCAAAAGTTCTTAAATCAGTCTCTGATAACTAAGCTTGTTTGTTTAAACGCCTCTCATAGTAACGTCTAATTAACAACCAGCTGTGTGCGGGAGACGTCGCACGGGGACTAATTAAAAATCAAAAGCGAGCACTTTTCTAATTAGATTAGTTGCGGCGCGTGATGGCGCTGCCAACGAACGCACCTCAAACCAATCATCATTTATTTCTTACTATAACAAACTTAATGTTTTAAGAAAATATCATCATCAGCTCTCTATAAATCACCTGAGATTCCTCTCCCGGAGATAAAAAGGTTCGCAATTGAAGCGGCACACGACATCACAAGTCCCCCATCAAATATACGATACTGGTAATTCAAAATAAAACAAAATTCTAAAATAAACTACAAACGAAGGTAAAGTATAAGTACTGAAACAAACTTTTGACACTATTTATGATTTATACTAAAATGTCGATAGGTAAATAACATTCTAACACAATTTCCAATTTCACGATGACATCTAGCGAATAATAAAATAACTATGCGATTTAAAATCTATTTAAATTCTATCATATTTGGCTTTTGATCGTTTAATTTATACTGACAAGTAAGCGGTTAACGTTATGTACTTAAGATTTAAAAATAATTCCTGTCAAACCATGGCTCCGAGATTTAAAATCAAAGGCGTGTTACATATAAATTTCCTCCGCACACCGTTTAATCTGCGGAAAACCCGCTGAGGTGGGGCCAAGCGGAAAATTGCTAATTAAATTAACTTCTGCCGCTTCGTCGTTTGTTTCCATTGACCCAGCACCAAGCGTGTACCTTCGGAAATACGTGTAAATCTTTTTTATACTATTAACATTAACTAGTCGGTACTGACACCGAGTTGCACGTGAGTTAAGCCGTTTTATAAGTTATATAGTGAAATGTCTCACGAAAG
>JAODUI010000030.1:2226611-2258275 GCA_027563995.1 Papilio gigon | reverse complement strand
GTTCAGCCGTTCTCGAGTTTTAGCGAGACTAACGAACAGCAATTCATTTTTATGTATAGACATTTTGCTAAACAGGAGTTTTGAAGCGCCAATAGCCTATTGGTTATGGGTACAGACTACCGAATATTATCGTAAACCATATACTAATACAAGCTTTTTCAATTTTACCAGGTTACAAGAAATTTTAGTAAATTAAAAAAAAACGACTAATATTGTTCTTAACAAAAAAAAGGAGTAAAAAACCGTGTACGATTTCCCTCGTTAAAATTACTTAATTTTTTTTCGTTATTTGAGAGCTTTGTAGAAGTACTCGAATGAATTATGTGAATAACCTTACGTACTCTTAATTAAAGGTATTAATTAAAATAATTAAGAAAGTTTCTTTTCATGTTCCCTAATTAAAAACCTCGCAGTTCTGTAAGGTAGAGAACAGTTTTATAAAGTCTAACTTATTTGATGTATTTTTTATTAAAAAAAAACTTGTAACATACTGATGTTGAATGGTTTTATATCTTTTTATACATCAAACTAAAATCACCTTATTTTAACAATCATTATACTTTTAGGTAATGATGTGTTGGTGTCTATTATAATATGTAATTAAAAAAAAAGAAAGAAAACAAAATAAAGTCGATCTTAAATAATATTGGTTTTAGTAATTGTTGATAGAAATTAACATGTTTAATTTTATTTTATTAGCAATTTATAAATATATATAATAGGTTAACTATGGAGTCATGTTATGGAAGACGTATTAAATTCTTTACATAAATTAAGACTGAACCATATTAAATTTTGCTATAGAAATTCATGTCTCAGTTTACAAGAGGTTGTAAAAATTGCTCCGCGATTAAAAACGTGTTTTAACTTATTCGTTTCGGATACAGAATTATCAGTTTTCTCGACCGAACCAAAAACAAAATAACTGTCGTTGTAATTGTCGATGTGGAAGTTCAATTTATATGGTCTCCCATTGATCTGGAGAGATGTCGTGGGCGTCTTCAATACTGCCTTGAGGTTTTCTATTGACGGTAACATTGAGAGCTAATAGTTGCTGCATCGGTAGACGCGGTGACAAGTTGACCATGCTCGCCCATTGCCCAGAGCATAGCTCGGGGAACTTTAACTTTTTTAAAAAGTGACCTTCCAAGTACCAGGGCGATATACAAGTAGGGGAGTAGTCCCAAATCTTCATTTCATTTAAACGAACCCAACTGTAATGAAACATATAATAACATAAAGACATAAATGTTCAATTTCGCACGTTCGAAATCGCGGGCTAAAGCTAGCAATTTAATAACGCAAGCATCACTACATGTTTGACTTACGCCGATATGTAGAGGGCGTGACAATCGCAATGCCAGGGGTTGTTTGATAGCTTCACATTTTCCAGCTTCGGCATGTAGTCGAGCGTACGCGACGGCAGAGACGGAAACATATTGTTGTCTATATATCTGAGAAATAAAAGAGATTGAAGATTTTCCAGTTCGAAATTTAAATATAAAAGAATTTACATTTGATTTAGAGCCATAGATATATTATTATCTATGTATTACAAGTTCGGGACATTCTTGTCTGGTTATATAAATAGTTATTTATCTTCGAATTAAAAGTATTTGGTATGATTATCACAGTTAAATGTTTAATAGTATGTATTATAAAATGTTATTGAGAAAACTGTTACTTACAATGTCGTTAGATTCTTCAATGTAGAAAATGTCATAAAATGTACTTCATAGAGTTGATTCTCGGATAGCACGAGTGAAACGAGCTTATCCAGTCCGCGGAATGTCGACTCGTTCAAGAATCGTAATTTGTTCTTTGATATATCCAGAGTCTCCAGATTAGTACAATTTGCGAACGTGTTGTTAGGGATTTGCGTCAAGAAATTCTCTTTCAAGTCAAGATGACGAAGCAAATATAGAGTTTGGAACTCCATACCTGTGAACTAATATTAGAAATAATTCATTATCACTCGTATTATTAGTAAGAAAATATTCTTAGAAACGTACTTACCGTAATTAGATTATTATTAGACAAATCCAAGAATGTCAAACGGTGAAGATTATGAAATAACTTCGGCGGTATTTTCTTCAATTTATTTTTGAATAAAAGCAACGTTTCTAAGAAATAGAGGCTTTTAAAAGCGTTATCAGTGATATTACTTATTTTGTTCTCAGACAATTTTAATACTTGTAATTTCTTCAATGGAAACGTCCCATTTTCAATGCGTAGTATTTTGTTTTTCGATAAATCTAATGTAAGTATGGAATCCAAGCCGACGAATGTATCGGACGGTATGTATATTATTTGATTGTTAGATACGTCTAAGGTCTCCACAAAACTATTAT
Source organism: Papilio gigon (assembly GCA_027563995.1). NCBI lineage: Eukaryota > Metazoa > Arthropoda > Insecta > Lepidoptera > Papilionidae > Papilio > Papilio gigon. The sequence goes on along the minus strand of JAODUI010000030.1, from coordinate 2,255,924 downwards.
TACTGAATAGACGTTCAGGTAACGTATGTAATAAATTATTAGACAAGTCAACGTGGAAAAGTTTTTTAGCCCAACGAAATGTTCCGCTATCGATTTCTTCTAAGTAATTCCTCTGCAAACGTCTGAAAAATGTATTTCTAATTAATACATGTAAAATAATTTGTCGAAATCAATTTATACTCGCAAAATAATTTTAAGTTTTCTGATTTTTTTTTTTTAATTTAATGCAATAGTATTAAATTACATATTTTACGGTAGCTATATAAATTTCTGATAACTTCTTTTGTTACATTTTAGAGATTATTCTGAACACACAACATAATAAGACAATACAACAAAAGAAAAAAGATATGGTTACATTATAATGAAACCAGAACTTATAAGTATTCAAGACACAAGACACAAGACACAAGACACAAGACAAAGGTGATGCGACAAATGGTGGCCAGCTCAGCTTGTGCAGGGACAGCCTAGATCATCCCTGCGCTGGCTTTCAGCTGGCCCCTTTGTTCTCATAGTATTCTAGGGTAACTAGCCTAAACAATATTATAAGATGATTTGAAAAAAAAAATAACTTACAATATTCTCAAATTGATAAGAGAATCAAATATAGTAGAGGGTAGGTATTCCAAATGGTTGTCGAACATGTCCAGTTCTGTGAGCGAACGCATTTCTTTGAATGTTGTCTTGTGGAGAGTTCGAAGTTTGTTAGTACCTAAATCGCTGAAAAAAAAATGTTTTAGTATGAAAATGTTAAAAGTACTGTATACATATATATTCTTATGACTTTACTTAGTTGTGGTCATCATCATCATCATCATCATCAGCACACTACGATCGGTCTATTCGAAATTCGATCATAGTCTAGATAATTTCTTTTATTTTTAACTAAAAGTATTAAGCCTAAGGCATTTTTCCTTCAAAATATGAAATGCAAATTTAAAATTTGTTATGTAAATATCTAGTACTGGTGAATTTATGAAGAAGTAATGAGTGAATTTCCAAATTAAGAGAGTAACAGATGACTGCTTTTTGTAGTGAGATCCGAAAAACAAAATTCATAAAATACGAACGAAAAATATTGTGATTAAAATTCTACGGATGAATGTAAAAATGCAAAGCATACACGTATTGAAGATTCATTAGGAGCGATATATCGTAATTTTGTAATTAAAAAAAGAATTCAGAGCGAGCCATTGAATATGTAGTGTATATTTGTTCATGATAAAACGTAGTTAATTTGTATAGTGACTTGTGTTCTAGTTAACGGCAGATACATTAATATCTCCTTAGTATATTACACTATATATTGTAACGAAATACTTATCTAAAGAAATAAAATGGCTAAACTTAGATTTGACCTTTAACTTATTGCTACTACGTGCTACGAATGAGTCGTAGCAATTGCTACGTTATACAACAATTAGAAAGTAGCTACGATTATATTTACATCACTAACAATTACTGTTGAGATAGGTCAGTTATTGTACGGTAAAGTTATTTACAGTTACAGTTGTGTAAGGTCAGTAACACTTACATTACATCCGGGAGGTCAATGTGATTTAGTCAATGTAAGCCCGACATAAACACCCACGTCGTGGCAATACAAAAGAGAACAGTGATAGTTCTACGTACATGGTATGCAGGTCCGCAGGTACAATGATGTCAGGAGTGAGAGTGACAAGACCGGCTCGCCAGCAGTTGAGAGAGCGGTGCACGGCATCACATCGGCACGCACTTTTCGCACACTGCCGCCAACGAGACTGACCCATACTTATGGTCCATGCTGGAACATTTTTATGCAATTAAAAGATTGTATTTTTCATACTTAGTATAACAATAGTTATTTGATCTTATTACTATCTTATCTCCTTACAGATGTACAAACAACGCTGTAGTACTCTTTTCTAGCGCGTGAGATCATCATAAAACTATTGTTAATGCTACTAGCCGACCGCCATTCTTTAATAAAACATAGAACGATTCTGCGCCATGAAATGACCAGCTGTGAAATTTTTATGAATACAATTCTCTTCTCCTTTATACTTTTTAAGTTATCTCGATTGTCGTTCGATTCAACATTTAAATGTTACTGCTTCCGGACTTAAATAGAATATTATTCCCTTACCAGGCTGTTCAATGGCACGTAATCGTCTGTCTAACTGCCTCCAGCGGACATCCTCCGCGCACACTCCATTCCTTTGTTCCCCGCTGCGGCGGCCGACTGTAAACATCTCCAATACTTCGCACGGATTTAAATTGCATTCCGCTTTGGTGCCTTGAGCTGAAACTATTTTAAGACTATGTATTACAACGAGATTAGATAAGAGAACTGGACGGTAAAGAAAATACAAAATAAAATGCCTAACACACTTCATTGGTAGGATTTTATAATATAATATGAAATGAATCGAGTTGTTTCATGACATTAATTGTGAATTGACATCTAATTAATATTGTTTTATAAATGAAGTAAAATAAACTTAAACACTAAGGGCAAAATAAAGTGAGCTTGAAAATGGAAATCTCACTGCCCAACTACTTACAAATTAAATAATATGAATATTGAACATCAAAATTACCTCTAAATATTAATATTTGTAGGATAAAATATATTCGAAGGAGTTTCATGTTCCTTGTCAATGATGAGCGTAGAGCGAGGTGCACAATGAATGCCTGTCCGCATTTGTGTTACGTTCTACACACGAACGGTACGCGACAACACGTGGTCATTCAAACACGTAGTAAATTTCTTATTTTTTCTCTAAAAAAGGTAGACAAAGCAATGTTACCAAGATTAAATGTTACACTTAACAAGAGCAAGAGATATTGTATCATCATTATGTTATTTAAGTGACTAATACAGTTATTAAATAACTCCTATTAAGTTAAATTTATAGTTATCTTTAAATGTGTGATTATATGTAGTGAAAATTATATTCGCTAAAATGCTAAATTCATAAATTTAAATATTAGTTCATTATTTAACATAATCCATCCGTACTTTCTTCTGTTTTCCTTTGCTTTAAAGCTTGTGTGGTTTTATGTGATCATCACTCAACTTAATATATGGTACATATATTTTATTAATATATAAGGTCATGAATATTCACGATACTTCAATGCTGTATAACACTGTCAGGGATTTCGCTAGTGATACGTAATTAACTAGTTAGCTGAATTGATTGCGTCCGTCCAGGCGTAGGTTAAACAATTGTCTTAATCATAGGTGTGCTTTTAGTTTGATTAAATTGTCAATGTTGAATAGAATTACTTACATTATATGAATAAATTCTGTTCATCACAATATACTACGTTATATTTATGCACTTGCTAAGTTTTATTTATTTATTTAAGGTATACCAAGAGTAAAATTATCTTACATTCACAATAACATGTAACGAAAAAAAAACAAGAGACAGATAATTTGACCAATTACAGGTACACACAACATTCACAACAAAATATATAATACAAGTTAACAATTATGCTTCCCCACTATTTCAAGAAACACTAGGGCACTTTTTCGCATAAATAGAATTCTTAACAATGTTACTGATAGGAGTTTTTCTAGTTAAAAACGAAATTATTGGATGACTGATAACCACATAGGACTGTGTTCCTGTTAGAACACAGCACGAAATCTAATTAGATTTTTGTCCATTTCAGAGTCGGGTATGGGATGAATCCGTCTACTGGGGACATACCGAGTGGGGCACGTCGCCAGACGCTACATGATGACGTCACAACACGGTGCCCTCGCCTTCTTCCTCACTGTTATGCTGCTTTGTAAAGGTAAGTCAATGATAGTAGTTTACACAACATTTTTTTTACTTAACTTTTTTTTTAAAATATCAAATTTAATGTAATAAATATTTATCAAACAGGCCCGGTATATCTATTGACCATATCTTCATTATCATCACCAACACCATCATCAGTCTACCAAACTCTGGACTTCCACAATGCCCTCCACAGTCTGCAGTCATCTGCCATATAACCAATTATAAGATGCACATGTGATGTTAACTCGTCGAATACACTGTGCCAACCATACCATCAAATGCTCTACTAATAACTAACTAGAAAAATAATTGAAGATCAATCATTACACCGTACGTTAATGAGTGAAGAAATTGCGTAATATAATTACCTACACACTATGAATTAATGTAATTGGCAGTTCGTTATCACTGAAGGAAGTATTACACGGTCGGAGTACAATGCAACAATACTCTGTGGTCGTTACGCAGCGGGAGGCGCCGGATACATTGATATTTATGTATCGGTTACTTTCATAGATTTAAATTGATATTACAGTTTTAATTTATTAGCATAGTATATATATTAACAGATAAAGAAATGCAATAAATTAAATATTAAAAATCGATTTTATAATTCATATCGAATGATGATTGTAGAAAGTTAATTTGAATACTTTCTTTAAGGTGCATAATTAAATCTATTAAATTGATATTCATTGAAGGTACAGTAATTTCTAAATTAAATACATATATAATAACGAGAACCAAAAACTTTGTAACCACTTTAAAAAAAACGGATAATTGTGTAATTAAAGTTGACGTTTCCGCCGCGACTTCACAGATGGCGCTGTGGCGAGACATCGTTTAATTGAAACGCGGTGTGTAGTGGCCTGTCTCTACATACATAGTTCCCGCAAACCCAGATTCTATTGGAAAGATTGTCTTCGCGTTATTTCCTTGTCGTTGTTGTCGTTTGCGTTTATAGAAGTCGTTCATTTTGAATAAATTGTGTAGGTGACAAACAAAAGAGATTATTGAGAAAAGATACAGGAAGCCATTTAAAAAGAAAAAGTATTTTAATTTTAAATGTTATTTGAATTTAGAACATGTGCAATTATTTTTAAATCTAAATATGTATGCGGTACGGAACTAAACATGTTCAAATACGGTAGAAGTAATCTCTGTATCAATAGTGTGACGTCACAGGTGAAGCCGATCCCAATCCAATCTGCGTAATACAGCTACCCGGCTACAGCCCGCAGCCGCCGCCGCCGCCGCCGCCGGCCGACTGTATACCATTCTATTTAATGTGTGCTAACATCTCGCCACACTTTAATAAGGATAACATTACGTTTTCAACGGATTTCGTGTCCCTACATTGAAATCTCGTCATTTAAATACTTACACTATAAATCGGATCAAATACTCAGGGAATCAATTAGCATCAGTTTAATATAATAAATACTAAGTAAGACTACTTAATGCACTAACGTACTAAACTTTGAAAGAACAGTGAGAGTCGTTACTTTCGTAGAAAAGGAATCCCTTAGCTAAGCTAGCTAGCTCAAACTAAGATGTGAAATGAAATTAATTCGACTACAGATAATTGTAAGTTATTTAACGTTACTACATTTTATATTCTAACACGTTATTGAGTCTGTGTTATTAGACTATGCCTGTAGGATGTGGTTACTTTTGGGGCGGCTTTTTGACAGAGACAGTGACAAGATCACGCTTGTTCGTTGTTTTGTGTTATTCATACAAATTATAGTTAAATATAGTTTAAAATTTTAAACTATTGTCCTAGTATAAACGGTAGATATAATGATGTTTTTTTCAATACTGTTCAAAAGTTAATTATGTAAACTTACAATATGACCTCACAACTTTTCCGAGGGACGAAAGAAAAACACGACAGTGATTTGCACTTCCATCTCGTTCCCAAGTTCCCGAGCTTGGAATTTATACGTCAATAATTTCATTTGTTTTGTTTATTCGTTCCCCAAGAGATAAAATATCAGGCGACTTTGCTTTTTATTGAAATTACCCTCTTCGGTGTAGAAAGAAGGAATTAAAATTACATTAGGAAATCCAGTTGCCGCCGAACTTTCCGGTGTCTGCAGCCGCGGTGTATCGGAATAAATGGACCAAAGTTTTGTTTATTTATAAACTCCCTTTTTGCATATTCATGCTCGCTACGTTACTTTTATTAGCCACTCCGTGATAATTATCCAAACGCAATGAACATTGTTTTACTTTTAACTAACTTTATAAACTTCAAATTAACAGATGGTTTTTAAGTGGATATTAAAATTAAAAGTACATCAAACAAATGAAGGCAATGACAATTAGCAAAATTAAACTTCTGTTTTATTATAAACTAAATATAAAACGGCTAGCACTACATATCCGGGATGGAACAGACTACTAATTTATACATGAGCGTTAACTGTTTTATATTTCAATTTATAATAATGTGTAACGAGAGGGCGCCGGTGGCGCAGTTGCTAAGCGCTTGACCGAACCGGACCGTACTCAACATTGTCCTAGTTGGATTCCCGCCATGTACCAATTTTTTTTCGATTTTCGATTTTTTTATGTACATTATCCGAAGTTCTTACACTGAAGGATAACATCGTGGTGCATATATCGCCGAAGATTTTCAAAGATATGTGTAAAGTCAATCAACACGCACTTGGTCAGCGACTACTACGACCTAGGAACCCTTAATATAGGGTAGGTCCTGAGCCCCTCAGTGGGGAGACATGGTGAGCTGGTAATTAGTATGTCTCATGAAAGTTTAATTTATTTGGTATAAAGCTCCAATAGCCTAATGGTTAAGTGTACGGATTTCCGATCGCGTGGGCGAGAGTTCGGATCCTTCCATTCTACTTTTGTTGACCATATCCTAGCAGAAGAGTAAAAATTAGACAGGTAAAAGATATATTAGTAAATTGAGAAAAATCTACCAACTTTTTTTTGAACATAAATCATTAGACGTTCTCGTTCACCACACTTAGAGTAGTATAACAAACTGTTAAGTAGGCTCAAACATTTCTCATAACAATCCGCGATAAGGGCTTCCCTTAGTGACCATATAATGAGTCAGATGAAATGTTTTCCGCTGTAGTATTAGGTTCGAAGTTGACCGCTTTAGCCTATCTTGTATTGAATCAAAGGAAATTTAAATTTCTTCATGTTTAATACAAAAGTCTTTCATATCTATTTGCAAGTAAACTGGCGTAGTGATTGTGTCATAACGGAGCACAGCCACGCCAACTGCTCGTTTGTTTAACGAAACGAATTTGCAACGGGCTGGCACATCCCGCGCCGCACGTGTCACTGGCAGATCGTTAAAAACGCCCGTTTTAGATTTGATGTTCACCATTTTATTAACATTTGCACTATTAACAATGCTTACAAGCGACTCTTTATTGATTGAATTGAAAATTTCTGTTAATTAACGATCGATTGTTAAGTACACTACATATAAAAACGGCTTAAGTGACGTGTAAATCGGTGTCGGTACCGACTAGTTTCGAGCTCATCGGGGGAGGGAGCGGGGGAGTTTATCCGTTATTATAAGTACTATAGTGGAATAATTAATTAAAGTTTTAATAATTTAAGGTCATCCTTATATACGGTGGAATTTCTTCGTATTCAATTGTTATGCAGTATTCCATGTTTTTACAATTTGTCTAGGCAGATTATAAATGGGCAAAGTTCACGATTTGCTGGTGACGGATGCACCGCATTGTCCTCGTCGCATTCGCTTACTGTTAATCTGAACGCTCGCTCTGAGGAAATGCATTTTATGTCAACGGAATCTAAGATATTATTTTTTTATACACAACAGCAAAGAGTCTAGAAATATGTTTAACAAAGAAATAAATGGAAGATAGATTTGAAAAACCATTTTAACTTAAAAAAAAACTTCATACTATTAAATTAGGTTAAGTTTTCATTGTTTAAAACAAGTTGGGTTGTTGAAAATGCTCAGCACTTAACAATAGGTGACGATGTGATGATGTGTGATAGATGACTGCGACGTTGCCGCCTCCAGCAGCACAAAAAAGTGAAGATATGTTACATGTAGCTGTATAAGTAGATATATTTTGAGGCAGATTGTGTAAGTTAATACATTCAGTAACTCAGAATTAAAAATTTAAATAGTACAGAGCAAAACAGAGTACAGACCGCGAGTCTGTAGATGCATTAAAAAAACATATAGTTATATAGGCAATGGAAAACTTAAGTTATTTTAGTTACTCGAGTCGCTGCTTGTTATTCCACGCGTAGTGTAGACGATATTGGTAGAGGAGAGACATTATAAATATATTTGGTGCATATGTGTTCCATGGAGCAAGTGAAGGCGAGGCGAGGATATAGCGATACATGGCGCATTGCTTATGCATAGAGTGCAGGAGCTAGCGAGTTGTGACGTCATCAGTATTCAATCCCGCCCCGCGCGGTTTAACCGCGACCAGTTTTCGATCAGAGCTGTCTACAAACAATGAATAGAGAAAACACAGTGAAAAATGAAATATATTGTTAGTTATACGCTTACATACATACGTTTATCCATTCACATATAAACACACACATGTACGCAAACACAAACTTGCATGCTATGACAAACCGGGACGTTCCGACGTAAGTAATTATTTATACTACTTATAAAACGTCTTAACTCACGTGTAAATCGGTATCGGTAGCGACTAGTTTCTAGACCATCAGGGCTTCACTTAAAGTGAGCGACGGGCCGCGAACGCGCTATAGTACCAATCCCACTCACTCTAAAAAAGAGCCCCGTTTGACTTGAAACTAGTCGGTACCGACACCAATCTGCACGTGAGTTGAGCCGTTATTATAAGTAGTGTAGAGTAATGTCTCACGAAAGTTTTAATAATTTAAGTAATTATTTACTTCAAATAATGTAACATCAGATAATTGTTAAAAACATGTGTTGTAAACTAATACGAGTCAGGAGAAGACCAGCGTGGGGACCGTCCAGGCGGTCCCTGCAAATGCTGTGCTGGCTCCTTTGGCCATACATTTGTTTTATTTTGTTTGTTATTTGTTTTTTTTTTAATTTTTCTGTATATTTGTGTGTCAATAAATCTGTTTCTTTCTTTCTTTCTAATAAAAGGTTATTTATTTATGCCTACGAAGTTGTACATTAATTACATTAGAGAGATTTATTCGTCTGCAATGTACACACATATTGTTGTCCTTGTCATTGTCTTTGAAAAAAAAAGAGACAACATGTTTCGTGTTAAGTTACTCGCGGACTCTACTTTATCAATATTTATACACCTCGCGCCCAATCCTTGTTTAATCGAAACAAATGAAAATTAATGTGCGAGATTTTATTCACCCTTTTTTTGTGATTTCCCAAAAAGGGGACAAGACAATGAATATTTTACTAAAGCAAATTATTTAAATTTCATTGCCCTTAAGCGATTCAGTCATTCATTAACCATAATGTTTCTTAATTTAACTACTTGGAATATTTTATTACAAAAAGATTTTTTTTTTCTTAATTTTAGACCTGATTTAACATCGAAGTTATTCATGACTAAAAATACATGATTACATAAATGATGACGTAACGATGCGACGCGGGTTATGCAAGTTCCTATTTCAAAGATATTTACTTTAAGATTGTGGCAGTATTCTGGATGAGGGCGGCCGAGGAACGATCGTCGCGGCGATCTCTGGGGGAGACCTACGCCCAGCAGTGGGCGACATGTAGCCGATATGATCATGATTTTACTTAAGAATATTTCGCTATATGTAAAATAATACAGCTGTATTAAAAGTGCAAGAAGGTTGTCGTATAAAATTTGCAGTCACGCCTAGTCGTTTATCGCCTTAAAAAGGGATAATAGGTTTGGTTATAACCCGCCTCAGAATACTCTGTGAACACGCGAATCCCTCGTTTGCCTGTACACCAGAAATTTACACTGCAATACATTGAAACAAAACAATCTTACTGTTTTTATATCAATTTATCTTAAAGCGGATGTACTGACGTTACTGAATTTCATTTATAAATTAATTAAACAATCATTCTATAAGAAAGAATCACGTATAGTTTGTATACAAACAATTTACCTAGTTCAGGAAGCTCTCACCCTGCTGTCTACATCGCTGCCACATAAGCGTTGTGTAATTGAAATTAAAAAAAAATGCAAATATAGAAAACGTTTGCGAAAAATCGGAACTCAGAATTTAATAAAAGACACAAATTTGCGCGGCAAAAAAAAATCGTAGATGTTAAAAAAACAAAAATTAGTTTTTGTATTGATTGAATACCAGACAGATTAAAAATCTATTAGGCAAATATTATGAAGTCATTGGACGCATCAGATGATTTAAATATGCAGCGATCTATAACAAGTCTGGTATAACGTTTAATTATTCACAGGCCGTCAATGCGGTTTGTTGAAATTGCACCTAATTAACGATGAAATAACTGACTCGCCGTAATCATATTCCGTAACTATCTAATGTATATAATCTATTTCAATTTGAGTTGAAAATGATACATGCAAACAGGTATTTAAAGATTAAATAGAATTTGCGCAAATCTCTTTTTTAATAAGAGAAAAGGGCAACGATAGCTAACACAAAGGTGGTCGTCCACGCCCATGGACATCCGTAACACTAGAGGAGCAGATGCGTTGCCGGCCTTCGAGAAAGAGATACGCTTACTTAAAGGACCCTGAGTCGTACTGGTTTGGAAATACCGCCGCGGATTGACCGTTCCACATCGCGGCTTTGTCCGACAGAAAATGGCGTGAGAACCGCACAGTCGAGGAGAGCCAGCCAGCCAGGTGCTGAGGACATATCTATATATGTACCATAGTATTTTTACCAAATTTATATTAAATATGAACTACAAAGTAATACAAAAAATCAGTCATTTTATACTATTATCAATCTGCCCTTTTCCTTACAGGGTCGGCACAGAATTTGCTACTCTCTCATATATCCATACTACTACATTAGAGTCGATTTACGTAAAAGCCAAAGGTAAACTCTCCTTGTGAAATAAATGAACTTGGAAAAAAAATCTTTATTAGTATTATATGTGCAATTAAATGTAATATAGAAATAAAATAAAGAATAAACTTTGTACATATTAAATGTACATTACATTTCTATTTTCATCACGAGCTTTATATTCCACATTTACAATATTTTAACGTATATTTTAAAATAGCGAAGCAATGACGAAGTTGAATTTATTTATGAATACTTAAAATAAATATAAAACAGTAAAATCGTTTTATCATAAATGAAAAACTGAAGTTTTTAATTTAAGCAAATTAAATTTAGTAATTTTGTTTCAAATTTTACTAGCAGTAGTTTAAACTTAACGTTTGAAAACTGCTAGATTTCTGGTTATCTCTTAATATAGCTGGATCGTGTAATACAATGTTACAAACAATTTTATATATACATTAAAAAAAAGTAACATTATCAAGACATATAAAGACAGAAATCAAAATACATTTAACGTTCATGATTTTAATCAAATCGAGCGAAACCTTCGAAATGTCGAAGTGAAAATGTTTGCTCGTTACTCGGAGACAATTCACCGAAATGAAAATTTGCATACAGATATAAAATATAATTTCACATGGCAAAAAATTATTTAACATTTTCACCGCAGTGAGACAGGAAGATCGAATCATTGACGATTTCGTCGCGTTGAGATCAGTGCGCTGGAAAATGTTCAAGATAATTTTATAAGAGTTTTAACTTTAATTGTACAATACTATTGCCTTTTAACTTTTGATTTATAATTAGTGCATTGATTTACAATAACATTGTAAATTAATTTACGAATGTTTGAAATGCGACGCACAGGCGTATTGTGGAATGCGCAAACCAGTACGACTTAAGAGCCTTAAAGAAGCGAGCGTGCTTTCTCAAATCTTCTAGTGTTGAAAATATTTGTGACGTCATTGATCACTTCAGTACTGACTCCTTCTCTTATAAAAATTATGAAGCCTTACATCACTTTATGCGTGGTACCGTCGAAAGTCACAGAATGTATCTAAATAGTATGTAATCTGTAAAAGACAGTTTAAGTAAAACCTTTACAACAAAAGCTCATTGATTTCATTTCCGATACATTCCTTTTGTCTGTTCATTTCCTTTGTAATGGACCTTTACAGATTATCTTTAGATTAAGAAAGGTGTATGTTTCGTCTAGTAGAATTAGTTTGCACTAAATATTTGATATTGAAACGATTATTTTCTTTTTTTTGTTTTTAGTGTTTTGTTGTTAGTGTTTCTAAAATAATAAAGTGTGTTCTGCCTATATATAGGCATTACAGTGTAAATACGTTGCACCTACGATGAGTAGTGGAGAGGATGCACAAGAAATGAACATTTTTCTTTCTATTAAAATGAAATCAATTATATTGTTTATTGTATTTCCTAAGTTTTCATTCATCAACAGCTACATGTCCCCACTGAGGGGCTCAGAGCCTACCCTATTATTAGGGTTGACTAGGCCATAGTCAACCACGCTGGCCCACTGCGTGTTGGTTGACTTCACACATATCTTTGAATTTCTTCGCCGTTATGTGTAGGTTGCATCACAATGTTTTCCTTCACCGTGTAAACATCGGATAATGTACATATGAAATTCGAAAATTGAAAAACATATTGGTACATGACGGGGATCGAACCTGAACAATGTCGTGTACTGCGCCACCGACGCTCTAAGTTTTCATATTAGGCATTTATCCTGTAAATGTGTGTTTGTTCTTAGATAAGTTATTGTCATACATTTTGTTCTTATTACAGTACATTTAACAAGGCTCCCGTACCCGACGTTAATGAGCTGGAAATATGACAGGGGAACGCTTTATTGTCGATGTCAGAATTTTAAAAGATAAATATGTTTTTTTTTTATGATTTAATTACATGTATTCGAATTTTGTATTTACTATTATTAATTATAAAAGTGTTTCTTACACTCCCCTTACTTTTCTGCCTCGAAAAATAATTTAAATTTATAATACATCGGAAGGTGGTGGATCGTATACTGTGGACGGCGTTGGGAAAGGGGCTATGACCAGCAGTGGGCAGACAAGGGCTGATGATGATTTAAAGTACATTCAAAATTAAATATAACAATCCTATACAATCAGCCATTAATTTGTGTTACATTTTTGATACGTATACTGCTTTTTGTGTTTGTTCATCTCTGGTATATCTATCTTTAAACTGTTAGTAAGGGATACGGGTAATAATGTTTGTTTTTTCTTTATCAATTTTGTAAAAATACGAAAGAAGTTTACATTACAATCAAGATCATCTCATTAAATATTAGAATAAATATGAGAATAAACATTAAAATGGGACGTTTTCGAACTTCTCCGAAGTTCGGTACGGACGTTACGAGCCCGCTGGGAACAGATGCCGTGTGAAAAATAAAGTTTATGGAATAAGTTTATAAGTAATGTACTCGTTAAGGCATTCTTTATTGCGTGTTGGTGGCTCATAGTGTTATTAACAAATTTATTCAATAACGAATACAATATGAATGGGGAATTTCATGTACTTGCCTCAGTGATGAAGTGTCGTGTTTACGGCATTTTTCTGGATGTTTGATTTGTTTTTGGGTACTTTAAAATTAAAAATTTTGGAAATCTGCTGACTTACTGACGCAACCCTGGGCGATGTTACTTATGTTTTGATATCACAAATGAAACAGTGCAGTTCACTATACAGTTCTGGTGTATCTATATTTTATACAAAGGTAAATTATAAAATTGACAATTAATGTTAGTAATTATTTATTTATGTATAATAATGTATGTCAGCATCTTGCGCTATGTTTTACGTGTTCATATTTTTTGTCATGAACGAGTAGACTAGCAGTCGCGACCGACCGGTTGGTCATCCCTGATCTATTGTGTGCAACCTATGTGAAATTATTATTATTGTATTGGTAGAGTATTGTTTACATTATTAAAAGTTTTGTTAAGTTTTAAAATATTTCTCACCCTTTTATGAATAATTGTTATTTATACTGTTATATTGAAGTTTAATTCATTATAGTAAAGTTAACGGTGATTTAGTTAAACAAAGGAAAGAAAGATAAATAAAGATGCACGGGCCACTCGTATTGTTCAACTGCTCGTGTTATTTTAGGACTTAATTAATTATTAAAGTTTGCTGGAATGTAGCTCAAAGCTTAACATGCAAAGAGGGTATTTCTCAGATACATGGTTTCAACGTAGTGTTCAAACATCGTTAATATTGCACATAGCTACAGGCTTAGAAAGCCTTAGTTTAGACAGCATATTACATGCGTGCGAATTAATTTTCAATCCTAAACCTTGCAAGCATGTTTCATTATATACTAGAATACACCATCTCAGAACCTAATTACTTCGCGTTGTAGACATGTCTGTAATCTATGTGTTAACAATTTTTTTACGATGTATAAGTTGGCATTTGACCGCTATCCCACTTGAAGTAGTGATGTAGTCGGAAGATGGTACGCGCTAGCTTAGCAAATGCCTATTCATTCTACTCTTAAAGGCTCCGAGATCATATCTTTTAGATGACGAAGACGCAGAGTTGATATCACTACGGACGAGTTCATTGAACAGTTCTATAAGATACAAACTATAAATTTACGACGGTAAAATTATTTATATTTCTGCATTAAAATGTTGCATGTCCCGCCCATAATAATAGGTCAATCAATACCTTACAACGGACACAATTTTCATAATATGAATGATCGTACTGTGTCATAACACTTTATGACATTTTTATTACCTTTTATTATGCCCACGATGAATTCATTTAATTAACAAGAGTCGCGTCGCGTCGCATGGTGCGCGATCGTAGCGATGCAAAAATAAAACTCACGAATATTTCCATGGAGTTCTGTAATATACATCAAGTGCATTGTTCAACAGTAGAGCGTCGGTTGTAAAGGCTTGACTTGCGATCTGTAGGTCCTAGTTCAAAAAACATCGTTTTACAACTTAGTCATATTTACTAAGAAACTTGAAGATAGTGTGAAGTCAACCAACCCGACCTAGGTTAGAGTTTTTAACTAAATATATAATTAAAAAACTATAATTGATGCAACGAAATATTTAATCTGCTTTTAGATGAACAGTATAGAAATTGATTTTGGATTACAATATTTGTGGTTTGTGAATTGTCATTACGTTTAGTAATTGTGTAGTTACGAAACATTGGACGTTTTCTGAACATACAATATAATAATTAACTATTTCAAGTATTGAAAATTAAACAATTATAGACATAAATTACTCTAATATGGTATAGAGTTAATTATATTTTTATCACACGTTAGACGACTGTAACTTTTACTGTAAAGGAATTTCGATAAAACATAAAATTACAAAGTTACGTTGGAAGTCCGTAAATTCATGTGATTCATACAGTCCACAACGAATCAAGATAGTTTGACATTATTAGATAACATTAATTATATAATCTTTAAAAAAAAAAATAATTTACATTGACTTGTTATTTATTGAGCATGTATTAAAATACATAAACATTGAGATATACGAAGTGAATAGAGATGCAGAAATAAATTATGGTTACGTTAATGTTTCGATATATACCATTATTAGTTAGTTAGGTGTTACCGGTAGAGTTTAAGACTAACCGAAGTTCGTGTTTTTGCAGTAACTTACTATAGTGAAATACTTTATTAAGCACAATTAATTCCCTAGAGAAACTCACCATTGCTGTGCATTATCCAACTCCGTAGTGTAATGTCGATTCGTGTATTTTTATTGCTCTTTACTATATATTACCAAAATCATCGAATTTTGTTGGATACAATTTTTATTCATACTTATTTACATATAAAGTAACATGTAATTATTACTCTGTCATTAGTAGGCGGGGGAGCGCATACTGTGGAAGGCATTGATAAAGGCCTATGTTTAGTGGGTAGACAAGGGCTGATGATGATGCTGAGTCTAGTCAATCACTATAGAGATTAAAATCTACTATTAATGTATAATTCAGTTTTTAAAGAATAAATCAGTCGGTTCCTGTTTTATTAGAGAAGAGTGTAAACGAGCGGCGAAATCGCAATGTGATCATCGACGTCCACGAACATTTGTAATACCAGATGGAATCCAAATGGCAAAATTAAAAGAAATTTGTTATCACTTCTAAATCTAACTAATTAGAGTTACACAGTAACCCGAAGTGAATCTTGGCCTACAATAAAAGTCTCCTATTTCGATTCCGCGCCATCGCGACATATGCTGTTCTTTAACCTGTTTTATTTATAAATCTGTAGTAAAATTTTCACAGTTTCAAAAACCATATGTTGCTTGATACAAAATTTAGTAGTAGTCTTTTGTCTATACGCATTCAAATATCGTATAGAGTACGAACATAGTTAGTATAACACTATGTCATACGTTACATGAAACCGACAAATATCTGAGGCCGTTATCATAAAAATAACACAATATTTTAGTACTGCGTGTGTTCCGCATAGGGTCGGTATCTCCGCACTTTTCATATTATAAGAACACACGTGGGTAGAACTGTACGGGAAAATAGTTCACAATCGATTGATGTCATTTCTTTCTTGTACACACTTATTCAATGTCAAAACAATATAGACTAGGTAACATTCGATAGCGCTAGTTGACGCGTCAAAATGTTACGTGAGAAGTACATCTGTTTTGAAACAATTTCATAGCGCGCACGGCGGAGGAGTGGAACAAGTTGTTGGCGTCAGTGTTTCCGACAAAGTACGACGTCAGCCTTCAAGAGTAGAGTGAATAGACACTTACCAAAGCGTGTACAATCTTTCGACCACATCACTTGGCGTCACGTGGGATTGTGGTCATAACTTAGTATTTATTAAAAAACAAAAAATTGTCAGTTCAATACATTTCTTACTTTTAAATTGAGGACATTTCTAATATGTATCTTGTTTAAGTTGGATATACTGCCCTTATTGATCAATCCTCGTGTGAAAGTTCGTATGAGCATTACTTATGCATAGAGTGGAGATTGAAGCGGCCACAGTTGCTGCGTCATCGGCAGTCAATGCCGTCTCCGTGCGGTTAACATAGGAGCCTATGTCTCCATTGTTTACACACAATACCTGACAAACACACCTCGTCATTTTTAATGATATCATTGACAGATTATAGATAACCAGTTAAGATGTATTAGGTTTGTTAAATAAAAAAATGTTCGAAATCGTTTAAGGGACAAATGAACAAATACGAAATAATTTTGCATCTTTAATGTGTCTGGTATCGGTAGTGAATTAATTAACAAGATTAGAATAAATAATAAAATATTAAAATTCATACTTGGTGACATTTTAAATGTAAGATTGAAAAACATTTTTTTATTTAAATGTGATGATTATAGTGTTCTCCGGGACGTATCTGTCAATTGCGAACCCAGAGAGTGAAATCTGAGAGTGACTGGTAAATCCGAACTTATTCTTACATGTAATATAGTTATAGAGCGGACGTAGCACGCACTTTCTCCAAACAGGAACGAAAAATACTATACACCAGTCAGTACAGATATCAACACGTGTCAAACAAGCGAAACTGTATGTTTCTTCAAGTGTACAGGTTAGTTCGTAATGTCATCTATTAACCGTCATCATCATCATGAGCCTTTGGGCCTGCAGGTCATAATAATGTATAGACATTATCACGTCACATCATTCATAGTAAGGTGGGAGTTTAATCTGATATGATAATAAACTCTACTGTTGCCTAACAGCTACTGTCCTGTAAACTGAACACGACCGATGAAGTTAATATAATGACCTTGTTCGGCATTTGCCTAAAGACATGATGACCTTTTTTGTTAAAAATAATTTAACAAGAATGAACAACGAAATATCCTAAAAGTAATCAGTGCGTTGTAGGGCGTCGGCAGAGAGGTGGGGCTTTCATAACTTGCAGGGCGGGCGGCGCGCGGCCGCAAGCTATAATCTTGTTTACAGACGCGCATTGTACGCTTCTATCCAAACGTTGCGGCAGCTTGCAATTTCGCTCGAAAATCTCTCTTTTTTTTTCCTTAACTCCATAGTAGACCCATGTAGACCAATTTCCTCAATTTCAGTCTATTTATTTTACTATGCCTCTATTCTTGGGCTTTGGTTTTCCTTTATCTCATTGTCCTTTGGGATTATTTGTTGTATCGTATGAGATGTCAAGGACTCCCCTGCGGGCGCTTTCTTCCGTTTACGATCTACGCACCCACCTAAAGCATGCGCTTGTAACGCGAACCGGGGTAAAGTATGAATCTTATTTTATCAGTACGGCCGAGCTGCTGTTGGGTTCATATCTCGCAAGACGCGCCAGACTGTACTGACAACATTTATTCAGTTACTTAATTAATATTCTTGTATTATTCTCATTATCTACAAGAACTTATTATAGTTCGTTAATTACGTTTCATGTTAATTTTGTTCATCAATATTTTAATTAGAAGAGTTTTTGTTAAATAAAAAACAAATGTTTTATAATATTTTTTTGCAGCTGGCAGCAAAAAATAAAACAATGAATTACTCCACAATAATTTTCCTCTTTCGTAACGGGCGACCCGCCCCTACCTTCGTTTAAATTGAATAAACGACTTTGTACAAACGCGCCGATTGATCCATAAATAATTTTAATACCCCGTTAGAGCGCTTGATTGCCAATTGTACCTTTCAATACCTGTAAGTTTTTGGCCCTTCAAATCCTCTAGCGTTTCAATTTTCTAACGGACGCAATCAAAATTCGATCCTTGAGATAAACTCGAAAATTATTTTAAATACGTTATATGAAATGGTGTCAAAATAACTTGATCGGCCTTTATACAAGATTTATGTTTTTATATAGCTATTGCTATCTTTACATCGCTCTAATTTAAACCAAATAAATTATTAATACCACAGATAAGAATGATAGTTTGAGATCTGTTATTTCCGATGTATTCAAAATGAATGACAATTGAAGTGTAACAAATGAACAACAGTTGCCTTTTTGACTCAGTCTATATTTGACTATATTATATATTTGACAGACTATATTTGGCTTTTCTTTGCTAATATTTTTCATCATCATCATCATCATCAGCTCACTATACGTCTCCACCGAAGGTCTCGGAGCCTACCCTGTTATTAGGGGTGACTAGGCCATAGTCAAGCAAATATTTTTACAAGTACTCAATTGACTAAAAAATAATATGCATTATTTGTTGGAAGTTAAAAAAGTTGTATGTTAGAGTTACATGTATACGTGGTAATTTGTTTAGGCGAGTGTGTCGCAGCCGGGGAACGTATCACGCCTATCAAATTATGTTATTAGGTGCGTATGCTAATCTCAATTATTACTTGCGCCGCGCTGTTCAGTTTTAATTCCCACTGCTTCATACTTTTATTTCTAGGGAAACAACAGAAAACGTCTTAATATCTCACTGTACGTTTCAATTACTGAAACATTGTTCCAGGTGTTAGCAAACACTATATGCTTACAAGACATTTTGAAGCGCGAATAGACTGATGGTTAGATGGACGAACTACCGATCTAGCGGTCGTCAGTTCGAATCCCGCTATTCGACTATTGTCGTGAACCATATTCTAACACAGGCTTTTTCAAGCGTACCAGGAATGGTTATAAGGAGAGTCAATTAACAAAAATCTGCTAATATTTTATGAAAAAAAGATAGATAAACTAAAAGATTTGGCTAAGCTACTCATACGATTAATAAAATTGGAGCGTCTGTATGTAGTGCTGACAAGAAAATCACGTTTTTTAACGAAAACCCATGTTTTAAAATTGTTGTCTTTCAGTCCGCAAGTCGGCGTTTGTTTCGGGTAATCTACGAAACGGCTGGACCCGTTTTGAGCGAACTTACTGAAAGATTACTAAAACTTAGTAATTTACTGAAAGATTGTTGTATGTGTGAATAACTTGGCTACTATTTTTAAGTTTACACAGACAAAGTCGCGAACAACTACTAGTTAACATATAATAACGACGTCACATCGAAGTTAAATCTAAACAGTGAATGTTATTTCTGAAACTAACATTAATAAATGGTATTCGAAAATTTTCCTTTGATCATCCAATTACAAGCGAATTTTGTAGAAGACATTGAAAAAATTCGTTGTATTATTTTAGGTTTATTGTATCATTACGTTTAGTTCGATTTAGTTATTTTACTGATTTTGTTGTTAATTAATTAATTAAGACATTTCTCTATATTAATTAACAAAAACTGAGATATTTGGTTTTGTTTTATTAATGTTAATTATGATTTTGTGTAAATTTTCGATGAAAAACATATATTTTTGTGTTAGTTTAAAAAAAATGTTTTGGCAAATTGTGTACTTAGTAATTAAGGATTTTTAGACAGCGGGAATTCGTTGGACGCTGAAGGCCTGTATACAGTGGAAGGCATTGGGGAAGACCTAGGTCTAGCAGTGGGTAGAAAAAAACTGATGACGATGAGCATTTTTGCTAGGAGAGTTCTACGCTATCTTGGAAGTCTTCAATGCCTTTCTTATCCGAGTACATGACACTCTTTAAGTGAGCTCATGGCACTAACGGTGACTTCTATGGTAGTGTCATTGTTAAGCATAGTATCTACATTATTCCATTTTCAGTTTCATTGTCAACGATATAGAAAGGCAAGCTGCACTTTTTTTTTAATTACGTCAACGATATAGAAATTAATTAAAACTACTTTTATTAATTACACTTAAATTAATAATGGTTGATACAAATTTAGTGTAATCCAAAATCTAATATAACCTAATTATTATTTATTAGAGTATAATTAATAAATATATACAAGGATCTTTGTGATATTTCAGGTATTTATTAAACATTCGCCCGTTTTCTTTGATAAATTCGTTGCCTAATTAAGATAATTTGGGTATTTCATTCAACAAGAATTAATGACGAGATACTTGAATAAAGAAATTAGAATGAAAAATGTAATAATTAAATTTAAGCAGACTGTATTCGAATGTATATTACTAATGTAAACACATCGTGAAGTTCTACTGCCGTTGTGTTTGATGAAAATTTTGTTATCTCTCCTATAAAGGAACCTTCAAAGGAAGACATTATTTTAAGACGTATGTTTCAGTAATTGAAACGAAACCTATGTTCATATTGTTAACAATTTAGTAACATTAGTATAATCTATATTCTTAAAAGTTATTTAGTCTGTGCTATTAGTTAATGGTGGTTGAGGTTACTTTTTGTCTCGACTTCTTGGCAGATAGAATAAGAGCATGATCTCTGATGGTTACTTTGTGTTGTATACAAATGTTAAGTAAAGTTTAAAAATTAATTTACTGTTCTAATACGAATAATGTATACAATATTGAAGCGTCAATAGCCTAACCGTTATTGGTACGGACTACCGATCTAGCGGTCGCGGATTCGAATCCTACCATTCGATTATTGTTGTGAACCATATCCTGACACAAGCTTTTTCAATCTGACCAGGAATGGTTACAAGATATATTAGAAAATTAACAAAAATCTATTAATGTTTTTCTAAAAAAAAAACAAATATATGTACGTGTTGAAGCGTTTAACGTCCATTTTTGTAATGTCATTTTGTATTGTAAATGATAACACTGAAGGTTCTTACACAGACAACAGAAGGCTTTTTTATGCTCGCTTTTGTGTTTCGAATTATGTTACGTGTTTAAATTTGTAAAAAAAAAGGTGTAATTTGAGTATATTTTAAAAATACGATCTATTTTACAGTACGTCTTAAGTGATAAAAAAGAAATTACTTAAGGTTGTTTAATTTCTGTTAGCCTTTCAACTTTATTCATATAACATTAAAAAGGAACGCAAGACAAGTGACAAAAGGTAAGCTACTTTGCACGTTCACTACTTATTCAGAAGAGTGGCTTAAAAGGAGTGTCTGGATTGTAGAGCGCAAGATTTATGCCATTCAGAGCCGACTCTGGAATTTTTTTTTCAAAGTTAAAAGCGAGATTAATTCAAACAATTTTAATGAAGGAAAATACATTTTCATATTAACTTCGAACATTTATAAATCAGGTATTTTTCTACGTAGTTTAGTATTTATTTTGGTGACTTATTGTTATTAATTTTAGTAGAGAATTTTTTTTTTGATAGTTTACAAACTTTTTTTTACTATGTTAAATTCGTCTTATAACGTAGATGGTATGATCAACACTGTAACTTTCGTTACACGAAGTCTCCATTAAATATGAACGGAAGTTTTCACTCTGTTTTATTTAAGTTCGTATGAAAAAAGAGAGCCATGAAAAATCTCCATCATAAATACAGGAAACTTTATGGTCTAATAATTTTGCTCCTTATTCTTTCGCATACGGGCCCATATTTCCGCCAATAATTCGGGTGACGTAATAAATTGGCAAGTCGAGCCCAGCGCCATCAATATCAAGTCAACTAAAAGCGGAACGCTTGCAGTTTACTCTTTTATTTAGCTACGTTGTCATTCTGTGTCAAACTTTTTATCCTCTTTCCCTCCTAAATAACGTAAATTTTCGGATTTATTGTTTTTTCTTCAACTCTCTACCTCGTTCACGTTTTGAAGAGACTTGTGCTACAGGATATTTGACTATATATTTTCGTCTCGCGTTTTTATAATTTTGTTATATTACGACAATACTTTCATAGCAAGCTTGAATTATATTAAATTATTTATAATGTCATTTAATTTTCTTCTGAGACCATTTATAGAGGAAGAGTGTAATTAAATTTCAACTTAAGTTCCAGCTCCTTTGATAAAATTGTAAGACAAGCTAAGATTTTTAACAGTACAGGTATTGCGTTATCTTACTTAAAATAGTTTTAGATTAGATTTAGTTTAGTTATATTTAGATTTAGTTTTATTTAGATTTAATTGTATAATGAGAGCGGACCGTATACTGTGATAAGCATTATGAAAGGTCTATGTCCAACAGAGGGCAGGCAGGAACTGATGATGATGATGTGGATTTAATAGAGGTTATTTTTTAATTAGAGGTAAAGTTTTATATAGTTTTGTCCGTTAAAGGTAGATAAAAATCAACAATAAAGCAGTTAAACCTCTTAAGGTGAAACCTCAGTTCCAATATCACTTGAACCTCAGTAACAAAAATAATATAAAACCATGGGAGATGTAAAGAAAAAAAAATAATTTAATCATAGCGTCCTCAGAGTCTCACCTGGCATTTTCATAACAGGCGCGACCTGTGCCGTAATCTTGTTTACAAAAGCCCAAGCAAGATACGCCGCGTTCGAGACGTAACGTTCTAATTTAGGCGCTGCAAGGTCTACTTTTATTGAATATTTTTCCTCAAATGCATTTGTAATATACAGCTTATGTGTGTATATAAGTATAAATGTTCCTTCGGGTACATTTAGCTAATAATTGTAATACTCAATAAATATTATTAACTACGTAACGGACGTAAATAAAAAGAAGTACTAATAGATAGAATTTAACATTATTTCATACTATTAAAAATGCGTAGAAGAAAATTACTTCAATACACGAAATATAAAAGATAAAAGAAAACAGCTTGCTTGAATTAGCATAGAAAATAAACAAAAAGTTATTACCAGAAAACATAATGTATAGCGGAAGAGATGTGTTCGGTCTACAATACAATTTCGTTGATTAAAACGTGTTCAAGGGTCATACTCAACTTTACATAACCAAGGTTGTACATAGACGAAGAAAAAAAGAAATTAATGCTTACAAAATAAAATTTAAATTTAAACTAACGATAAGGGAATTATTAAGATTACATTGTCCTAATTTACATTGACTCGAAATGTGAGGTAATTAATATTATCCGTTTCAATGAAAACATCTCCGGACCATGACAAAGGTATCGGAGGAGTGTGCGTCTGCCGAGCTACGAGTGTTTTATGTAGTCCGACGAATTTATGATCCGATCGTAAAACGTTCTATTTATTATAAACAAGTATGTTTTATATTCAGGCAGTTGTTAAGAAGCTTTTTGTTATAAGCTTGCCTTTATCATCATTATTTGTCTTCCCACTGCTGGATACAGGCCTTTTCATTCCACAGTATACTGACCTCTGCCTCCCTTCCTCTACAAGCTTTCCTTGCATATTGTTTTTTTTGTTTGTATAGAAGTGAACTGTCATTCGAATTTGTAATATCAACTCTTTATTTATACGTCGCATGGGAAGATTACTTCTAGCGATGTCATCATCATCAACAACCCCTGTCTGCCCACTGTTGGACATAGGCATTTCCCAATGCCTTCCACAGTATGCGGTTCTCCGCCTTCCGCATCCAACGACTTCCTGCCGTCCGCACTAAGTCTAGCGATATTACACTGTAGTATAATATAACTAAATGTTTCTCTTTTACGGACAGACTATGCATCGTATCGATTCCGTCCGTGCACACTTAAAAAGTTAATTAACAGCCTCAGTGTTGTTCCAGGTTGTAATCTATGTCTCAAATATCATACAGATCTGTTCAGCACGTAACTATTCAATGTAAGGCAGAGAACTGATAACTGTGGTAGGCATTAAAAAAGTGTTATGTCCAGTAGTAGCCAGACAAAGGCTGATGACGATGATGATGATAGCTTGCTCTTAAGTTGTATTCACATAACATTATTAACACACATATTAACCTTATATCCCAGCCTTATCATACTAAAAACAATACGCAACTGATTACTAACATCATACAATGAAAGCAATTAAAATTGATATAGGCCTCCACGTGTCGTGTCGGTGTCCGACACAGTTCAAACAAAATTATGTCGTCATTGTTCCACACGGTTATTTAGAATCAACAGTCATCATACAACGAACACTACTACAATTGCATCATATACAATATTCATATATTCAAGAGAAACTTTCGTATGCGTACCTATTCTAAGTTGCATGCAAATAACACAAACAGAATTGATGACAGTAAGAAAATTTTACAATATTTTTTTTTGTTACAGGTAATGCGGGGAAAATGTAATATCTTGGTCATCATCATAAGCTCACTATACGTCCCCATCGAGGGGCTCGGAGCCCACCCTGTTATTAGGCGTGACTAGGCCATAGTCAACCATGCTGGCCCAGTGCGTGTTGGTTGACTTCACACATATCTTTGAATTTCTTTGCCGATATGTGTAGGTTGCATCACGATGTTTTCCTTCACCGTAAGAGCGTCGGTTTATGTACATATGAAATTCGAAAATTGAAAAACACATTGGTGCATGGCGGGGATCGAACATGGACAATGTCGAGTACGGTGCGGTCCGGTCGAGCGTCTAACAACGGCGCCACCGACGCTCTTTATATCATGGTAAGATGCTAATTTAATTTTTAAATCATAGAACTAAATTTGTGAGTTCTGTTTCCACTTTTACCTAATACTTTGCCAAAATAGTGTAAAATGTTTGCAGAATTTTGGTTACTTACTGATATTTCTTCTCCTATCGTAACCAGGTTTTATTCTCTTGCTAGTATATGGTTTACAATAGTCAAAGGATGGGACCTAAACTCACGAAAATGTGATCAGATATTCAAACCCATTATTTTCGCTTACTGGTAATTGATTATTATCAGATTTTCAAATACATAATCAATCTTCTTACTTTCTATAATTCAAGTACATTCTAGATTTTGTTAGAAAGTTTAAGTGTTTGAAATAATCTGGGATGGGGATGGCAGTAGCAAGCAGAACTACAGTCGTCGACTATAACGGAGCCCGACTGGGGGAACCAGATAACGTAATACTCAAGGCAACTTGAACTTAAGACGGATAATTCAAAATTTAAGCTTAATTATATATGTAAAGTTATAGACATTATGTATAGGAAAGTAAAATTATACCAAACAATAATTTAATTGAACACATCTCTAGTGTATACGGGTATCGATGATCAATTCGGTTAGCCCCCTTTTCTAATAAAAAAAAATAGACAGAAACAAAATTAAATACGAGGATTTAAATCGAAATCATTAATGAAATTCATCATCATCATCATATAAGCCACACGTTTTCCACTGCTGAACGTAGGCCTCTCCCCAAAGATCGTTACGACGATCGGTCCTCGGCCGCCCTCATCCAGGATGCTCC
This sequence comes from Papilio gigon, assembly GCA_027563995.1. NCBI lineage: Eukaryota > Metazoa > Arthropoda > Insecta > Lepidoptera > Papilionidae > Papilio > Papilio gigon. The sequence goes on along the minus strand of JAODUI010000030.1, from coordinate 2,230,023 downwards.
CGCAAACTTAACCAGATCATCGGTTCATCATTAATGATATTATATACATAAATTAAATTGTAATTAAAAACTAAAGTTTCCTAGAGTACGCATATTTATTATAAACTAGCTGACCCCGCGAACTCTCTTTCGCCTTAAAGGCAATAAATAAACAGATTTTATAATTTATTAGGAAATACCAAAAAAAAAACATTTCCTCCTCGGAAAAAAACGCTTGTATGGAAAAGGGCTATTTTTAAGGCTTTCACGGGAGTTTTTTTCTAATTTTTCTCACCTTTTAAACCTTTCCTAGACCTTCACGAACATTCCAAGACCAAGATAAGATAAATCCGTTCAGCGGTTCTCGAGTTGTAGCGAGACTAACGAACAGTAATTCATTTTATTTNNNCTAAACACGAAACTAAAAACGAAAGTGTTTAGTGGATGGGATGTTTGTTTACACTTCCAAAATGTCTAAACATTTCTGATAGATAAACTTTATTTTCTAAGTATATTTTCTTGTTATAAGAATCTTGTACGACGAAGAAATTAGAGGAATCTAATTAAGTAATAAAGTTAATTTAAAGTTTGCGTCGAGTCACAAAGTGATGCGAGAGTGGACGTCAAATTAATTTGTCTATCTCATAGCGGGGCCGCTCGTCAGCCGAGGTCGTTCGCGGAATGAATGATTGTGAACAAGCCCGGTGATTGATCCATAAATACTGTGAAATACTTCGTTAACTCGCCTGATTGCCAATTGTCTCCCCGCTCATATTAAAACGAAATTGTAAGATATTTACGACAAGGAAATTTTACACGTTCAAAAAGATTTTACCAAAAACGTCATAATATTACATTAATTTACAACATGCGAGTTCATATTCTATTGATAATCTTTCTACGTGTATCACTTAGTTACAAACATTCTTGTTTTTTAATATATCAATGATTAATCATAATTGACATTGCGCAACAAATGATGTATCAGATTTTATCAGAGGAGACTAGATAGCGCCACAGTTCATCAGTAACCTTTAATGTTATTGCAATCGACAAGTGGAACAGTTATCATACAACAAGTATTAAAATATTCAAGCTTATGGCGAGGCTCGTGCGAGGTTGTACTCGGTGTCAACCCGACGGTCACAACACCGACGCCTCACCGACTACGCGCCCTCAAATCTAGCACGTGAGAATGATGTATTGTTTTGTTAATAAATTTACATATTTTCTGCTCAAGCGTTGATATCGAGGCGAAGACGAATATACGCTGCTCTACACCATACAGGTTAGACAAGATAGCAGTAGCAAATAGCCCAAAATAGCGAGTCAGTTCCTTCCGATCTACCGATCGCGGTTTCGAATCCAGCCATTTGACTATTGCCGTGAACCATATCTTAACACTAGCTTTCGAGCCTACAAGGAATGGTTCCAAGAAATATTAGTAAATTAATAAATATCCACTAACATTTTATTTAACAAAAAGTTCATCGTACCAGACACTATACGAAGTTATTTATTAAAGTAATGATTGTTACTGATGATGATTGATTAAAGCTTGTACTCAAAACCGCACATTAATTTTGTGCAAAGTTTTATTTACGTTTGAGTTCATAACAATTTGTGACAAGTCATTGAGCGTGTCTGATTGACACCGCAGTCGTTTAACAGTCTGGTAACTCTACATCAAACATGAGAAAATAATTTGAGTCAACTTAGCTTTGTACTTAGTACATTTATATGAGTGACTTCTATGTATTTCAGATTTCCCTTAATTGTCTATTATATCAATGTTTTTTTTATATCCGTCATACAACATTAGATATATTTGATGGGATATGTATAGGATATATAAATGGTGTTCTGAATGAAATTAAATCGTTTTTTAGTTTCATTTAATAATTAAACTTCCTACAAATTTTTGATTTAGTATTGAATGCGGGGTTCAACTATTGTATTTTAATAATAATATATGAACAATTGTTATTAAAAGTTCTATCTATATACTAAAAGAATATAAATAGATAAAATGGAGAGATTCAAATACAATATTAGTTATAGAACAAACATAACGAGCATTTCTTCCAAATATTTTAAACATAATTGTCAATACCTCACTCACCATTAGTCAAAAAACGTACAAGTGGTACTTCTGTTTGAAAGTATGTTTTGCTTCACAATTATCTTGTCTATTATTATACGTATATATTAAATGTGTGGATAGAATGATATGAACACTTCAATATTATCATTTTAATATTTCAAGTCTTTGTATGCGCTTTGTTCCGAACTAAACGTTCAAGTATTGCGGACCGAGTTACCAAAAGTAAGTCTGCGGGTGAACGAGCGCCCGATCTACAATTGCCTACATATTCCAATATTACATTTTAAAGTAGCTTTAAAGTTTGTACAACTGCTTATTGTGTTTTGTTACACAAATTTAATTGTAGCAATTAAATGGCTTAGGCGACTAAATAACAAAACACAAACAGTTGTTTAATAACAGTCTCTGTGTAGGTTTATCTTACTGAATGTAGACTACAGGTGTGTCTTAGCGACCAATGTTGCAGCAACAGTTGGTAATAAAACAAAATGTTTTTTTTTAATTGGAAAGAAGACTTTATATTCTTGGAAGTAAAATTAAATATCTTAGAGTATTAATATTGTATGGATGAACGTAAAACTACCACAGATTAAAAAAATATCATCACATCACATGCGCCAATAGTCTAATGGTTAAGGGTACAGATTCCCGATCACGTCGTCGAGAGTTCGAATCCCGCCATTCGACTATTGTAAACCATATCCTAGCACAAGTCTAGTGCTTATTTGGAATGGTTAAAGAAATGTTAGTAAATTAACAAACTTTTCTAATATTTTAATTAAAAAAAACATCATCATCATCATCATCGTTTAATCAGCCACACGTCGCCCACAACTGGGCGTAGGCATCCACAAATTTTAATTCTGCTTAAAAATGAATCGTCAGTTGATATAAAAAAAGGCTAACAACAGGCCTTTTAAATACATGTTATTTTTAAAGTTACTGTAACTAGCGAGAGATTTCATTAACTCAATAAATCTAAGCCAAATTACTAAACAACAATTAATTTCCGCGTTTTGCTCTCGAATATTAAAACGATATCGGGATTAATATTACATGTGTTTAATAAATCTGTGCGATCGTACAATACAGGTTATTTTGTAGTTTTAATACGCGAAAAATTACATGTTTTAAAAATTAATAATAACAGTACTTTTGATAACGATCGGTTACGCAGTTTACTTACAACGGAGTTCATTGAACCTAAATAACATTCGTAGTAATATAAATGCGAAAGTTTGGATTACTAAAAAATATTAAACTATTAAAACTTTCGTGAGACATTTCACTATATCACTTATAAAACGGCTTAACTCACGTGCAACTCGG
>JAODUI010000030.1:2161495-2193218 GCA_027563995.1 Papilio gigon | reverse complement strand
GAGCCCAGGATAGATCGAGCTGGTGGCGTCCTGGCGGCTTCCTGGCGGCGTACTGTAGACGCCTTTTGCCCCACCACAGGGATATAGGACCTTAAGTCAAGTCGTACAAACGCAGAAGCATCAATCTAAACAAATATATAATATATACCTTGCCTTGTCATTTGCTTTAAAAGGTGGCAAATACGTTGCCCGCCTTGAAAGAGAGTAAATGATGTACGGAAAAAAATTATTTACCTTTACTGTAATATTCCCCGCTACTTCTCATATTTTCTTTTTTAGGGAAGAGAATTAGTATTTCTGTTTTATGAAATAAACTAAATACTTCTATTAAATACTGAAAATCTAATAAAAAATTCCTCGCCCACTGTCCGGTTGTTACCCGGCAGTTCGTTAACACCTCACGCGGCGCGCTTTGTGCAGCGTTCCCAATTACCTAGACCCCCCCACCCCCCGACTATTAAATACATTCCAACGTAGAACAAGCTAGATTAAAAGCACACACACACATACACACACTGCGCCAAATTGTCATACAACAAGAAATCTTAGAACCTGAACTCATTTTTTTAAGGCAATTGTAGTTAAAATGTCTTTAATTAAAATAGAATAATTTTACCTGAAATGAGATTATATGCACTGAAGTATATTGTCAATAAGTTTAAAATATTTAATAGACCTTAGTAAGTCTTTTCAGTCTGGATCAGAATTGATAAATTTGAATTAACAATCAACAATCTATTCCAAATTATATTATATTGTCGATTGGAAATGAAACTTGGAAAAAAAATGGAATGACGCGATTAGAAAGGATCATATGTGTCCTTATTACATTAAACACTATTAAGAATAAATAAATCACTCGATTTAAACTTGTAACCCTGGCCCTGTGACGTTGCCACCCCATCGACACGTGAAAAAAAAACAAGTGAGAAAAAATCGCAATAACAAAAAGACCAAAAAATATTTCAAAAAAATAATAGGATAGTATAGTTATGTAAGTAGTATAGTATAGTAAGTATGTCTATAATAATTCAGGGACCCGGAAGTAAACCTACAGATATAAATTGAGCAAAAAAGAGTACCGACCTCGAGTCTGCAGAGGCACAAATAAATAAACAGTGAATTAAAAAAAAAACTTGTAACCGTGGAATTCTATTGTATTTATAAGTATAGTCTATTTTATCATGAGAATGAGCGTGACAATATGTATTAATAAGATAGAAACGTGACGGCGGTGAAATTCGACGACAATATTACACCGTCACAATAACTTCAACATAAAACACCTGATACCCACTTTGTTTACATATCTAGGGAATATATCATACGGTTTATCGAATATTTTTCTTTTTCCAATAACAATTACAGTGGGAGCTTTGCAGATTATGCTTAATACATCTGTTTTTTTATATACAAAAAAAAACTAATAATTCTGTTCTTTATTTCCAATTTTAACGAACATCTCTTTATAAGAATGTAACTGATATTTTAAAATTAAATTGAATTATTTATCAATAAAGATAAATCGATAATTTAATTGTTGTGCGAGTGAACGAAAAACGATTTTTAAATGAAAACAGTTGAAAGTATCGGCTTGTGATCTCTAGGCGATCTGAAGTGATAGCGGAGTGATTGCAGAGTGGTCCCGGTAGGGTTCTACCAAGCATGGGGTGCTCAGACCCCCAGGAGTGATTCACTTAGTTATAACTCCGCTAGTACCATTGTACCCCAGTATCCCTACGACGTGCAATAGAGAACTGCGGTCTGTTTATACAGCTTGTTTTATTTACTAATCAAATCAAGAATACTCCTATATATGTATATTTATAACGACTTAATTCAAAGATTAATGAACCGATTTCAAAAAAATATATTTTTTAATTTAATAATTGTTGTGAAATGTTAAAAAAAAACACGTGTACTACAAAACTAGAGTATCACACTTTTAATAAGGATTAAAATATTTCACTAGATTCATATCTTGTCGTATATTTATATAAATTTAGCTAACAAAGTAAGGGATCCGTTAATCGTAGTTTTTTTTTTTAATTTAAAAAGAAACAAGCCATTACGTGAATTTACATTTTATCTTAATCAAACCGAATGAAAGCTGACTAATTATTAACTTCCGTGCATGTTCGTGATGTTATTGAATTGCAGATGTCATCGGACACCTGATATCGGACAGTGATAGGCAATGAATGCCTTAACGTCCAGACACTGGGCCGTGCAATTAGCACTGCGTTTAACGTTGACAAACCATCTTGATATCATTCAGTGACAAGCCTATGTAATTTGCAACTCAATTCCGAAACGATTTATTTATAATTATTCAAATTGTGAATCTTTACCAATTAGTACAATAAGCAAATTAACTCGTTAGCATCAAATGAAATTTCATCAGTAAAAACACGATGTAAAATAATATCGAACGAAATTATTAATTCCATTTCATTGAACAGAATGTTGACCGTTCATAGCCCCAATGAATAATTATCGAAAACACCCGAATAAACGTATCGGTAAAAACCGCATGCTTTTGTTCAACATATAAAATTAAATTGCTTTATTGTGCTGTCCAGTGGCCGTCCCCCGCGACCGCTACAAAGTCTCCCCTCCCCCCAGACCCAGTACGGAACCTCCCCCACAATTGTTCGTGCGGCATATGGCGACCGGCTCAAGTTACAATACTTCAAATTCACGACTATTTTTTGTGAACCGTTTATTTTATTTTTTTAATTTAACCAACACAATCATTGTCAAAAACAATACACGTCCGAAAATAACTTACGTTATTGCAGCGTTTGACGTGAATAGAGGCTTTATTTTATGTTTTGTTTTGAAATAGCAGCAGTTTTTAACACATTTTGTGTGAGAATTAGTACCTACATTACATCGTATCAAATAACACGAGGTGAGTCTTGTACGCCCGTCTTTTATTAAAACACTGATAACCTTTTTAATCGCCGTATTGTAAAAACTATGTAAAAATTAGAAGTCAAATTAAACCTTAGTACTTTTCCCAATGCCTTCCAAAAGCGGTCCTCCTTCCGCACCCAACTCTATCGTTTAGTTTAAATAACGTTTGTTGATCAACAAGTAAAAATCTGTAACCTCTGCTCACCCCTTAGGTAATTCAACACATTTTCGTATTTCCAGAAATAAATTATTTAATACTCACATAATTGTATCAATAGCACACTATGTTTACATTAACGTAATTCGTCTGGTCAAGTACTTGCGGTCTTTATTCATCAACTTACTGGAGCGCCACCCCGCGGGTTCAGTTATAAAGTAATATTTTGCTGCGCTGGGCGCGGGGCGGGGGCAATAGTGCCTCTTTTACGGGACGCAGGCCGTCACATGGGAAATTATTTGACATCGCGTTTAATGGATTTTTGCCTTCATAACATGTTACCCACATACGAGCAAATGTGTATCCAAAATGCATACACCTTACGAGACTTGTAGCCCGATTTTATTGTAGTAATTTTTTTTTTATATGGAAAAACAAAGGTACGTTCTATTTGCAATCAGACTTGCCGTTCGAATAGACAATTTGCATTTTTTAATTTGTTATAGTAGTCTTAGTCTTTTATCTTTACGTAAAATAACTGTTTATGTTATAAGACGTGTATACTGTCTTAAATCGTGTTTTTAAAGTAAACAGCTAGGTAGCCACTAGACCACATGCAACTGTTACCAGGTCTTCATGTTACTAATGTATAAAATTTGTTACAGGTTACATAGTGACTGGTCTTGAGCTATTGGAACTCCGTGTTCCAGCGCACGTGCCATTAGGCACGCGCGCGTCTCTCTCCTGTCGTTGGAAGTTGGGGCCCACTGACGTCCTCTACTCTGTCAAGTGGTACAAGGACGGCAAGGAGTTCTTCCGACATGTCCCCCGCGACGTCGAACCCCGCAGAAAGTTTCTGCTACCCGGTGTCGATGTTGAGGTAAGCTTATTATTTAGTTTAAGTGATTAAATTATATTATTTTTTTAGATTTGTATACTTTGTGATACTCGTATATAGTACGTCTTTCAATATTTTCCATGTATATAAATGTCCAAGACATCTTAGTTTTGTTCAGCATCTTTGAAGTCACGTGAGTGTTCCTGATACAAAAATATATCATTTGTTTTATGCTTTGCACTAAAATGATTAACTTGGTAAAATATTTTATGTGACATCGTAAAGAAATAAACATGACTTCTTACCATATTTGTTTATGTACTTGTACGTATCTGAATGAAAATAACTCGAAAAAAAATATATAAGTTAACAATTTAGACAGTATTATTTGAAAATGAAATTATTGTTTGGTTTCAAATGTCTTTTATTTTTATAAAGCAATATAGTCTTTGATAGGTAAACATAGTTGAATGTCACATTAAGTTCACGTTTTGTTTTTTAGTATTCAAAGAAGTGAAATTACATAACCTTTCTTTTATTCATAATAAATATTAGTTAAAGCCGGGAATCGGACGAGACATGCTTTATGGAGGCGCTTATTTCCCGTAATGGATGTCGCGATTGTAATCTATAGCACGTAATGAAGTTGACTCACCGAAATTGCGTGCGTGTTGTGGCGGGTGAGTGACACCTGAATATATCTACACGTAGCGCCCTCTAACCGCCGACGATAACGTCCTGTTCTAAGCAAAAGTTTTTTTTTTATAGGCAAAGGAATGCGAACCACACAGCTAATCTTTTGTGTTTGAATTTGGAACGTATTTTTTTTTCAATTTCTAATTGTTGCAAAAACAAAGGTTTGTAATTATTCGGTAAATTCGTACAATAACGTAATTTTACTGAAGCCATTTTTTAATTCCATAGCTATTCTCTGTACCTCTGTTATGGAAGTGATAAATTGTGCTTTGTATTTAATTTTATTCTTTCGAGAAGTAAAGGTACGTATATAAACCATCTTAGTTTTTCAAATTATTAGATAAAATTCTTTCTTTCCTCGTGGCCATTGAAAGCAAGAGATCAGTGCGCATTTTTCCTTTCTTTTTTACGTAAATATGAAAGTAGACACGCAACACCCTGGCACGGATCTAACATTGAACGAAACACATTTGTAATTAAATTACATAGCTGAGGTATCTCCTGTATCGTTACACAAACCACTAGAGAAGTGGAACGGATATTGCGCGCTGAAGAGCTACGTGCGCACACAAGCTCTCGCTTCAAACTGTTCCAGCTTCCTTCAATTGCTTAAACATAAACACGTAAAGTCATACACACATCGGCCAACTTTATTACTACTACGGCTATTGTTTTTTAAAGTGGAAAACTATTCGAGCGCTGGCCAGTAACATTTTTAAAAGTTACCGGCCGGTAACACACACATTTTCATGTTTTTAAAAATTGACGCAAAAAGTTTTGTTTTCATTTAATTGAATTTTTATTTGAATACTACAAAGAAATAGTTAAGTAGGTACTTTCAAACCTTGGCAAAAGTAGATAGATAATTGTAAATTGGAATACCAGGAAAAAAGATGGTCATTTCTGATGGTGAATTGATTTAGCTGGTTTCATAACGAATCCATATATGTTCCTAACGAAACACGTTTAAAACAGTTCTTTAACGCTTCCAGTATACCAATATATCAGTTGTGTTGTTGCAGCAATCGAGTCCGAACGGGTCCAACATAACGCTGTTCCCCGCCGTGCTGGAGAGCGGCGGCCGCTACAGGTGCGAGGTGTCGGGCGAGCGGCCGCTGTTCCCGACGGTGTCCGACCACGCCGACATGATCATCGTGGGTAAATATCAAACGATTTTCAAATAAATAAAACCGTGTAAGGTGCATGCCACACTGGAAATGCGGCTACGCAAAATAACCATTAAAACGAAATGCAACTCATCCCTCTCATTTTTTTTAAATGTATAGACAATTGTGTTCTTACACATGTGATATGACATTTGAAATTGACAGTTATAGCATATATCGACTCTGCTGTCATCGACAGAGTAACTGGCCGACCATTATGTATCGAATCTCATTGCGTTACGTCACAGCTTGTATTGTGTGGCATGTCTCTAAACGTAAACAGTATCTTGTATAAACTTTTGTCAAATTCAATAGAAATGCGAAATTACATTTCATAGTTCGTTTAGTGATTATAAATTAAATTAACTAATCTTTTTTTTTTCATTACTACTACATTGATAATCTTCTATAAGGCTTTTATTAAAAGATTTGGCTCGCGTACTGAAGTACACACTACCTCTTAATGATAGCGAGGCGGGTCATATAATTACTGTGTTCGAGTGACGGCAGTAAACCCTTTCACTTTAATGTCTACTTCTGATGTTAATATTATATTTTAGTGCCGTTCTTATGAAGCCACACCTTTATTACTTTGTTCTCTAGCGTAGAACATTTAATTATTCAAATTTAATTCCTTGTCCAGATAACGTAGATATTAATATTGTGTCAGGATTTAATTATGCCATACAAAGAGTTTCTATATTTGGTGGTAAACATCACCGTTAGATCATGTCACCGTACAGGCCACATCGACTTATCTGGCCATATTCAAATTAAAAATGAAATATGTAAGCAATCGATATTAAGTATTTTTTTTTTATTATAAATTTCTTTACTTTTTCGGCGGATTTACTTTTAGTATTTCAAATTTCAATTTCTTCCGTAGGCGCGATATCCTTAAACATTTAGGTTTATTAATATGTGTTCTGATTTATGTATTTCTTTCGCAGCATTACCAGAACACGGTCCGACGATCTCCGGGTCCAGACTACGATATCAGATCGGAGACAGGGTGCAAGTAAACTGTACGTCGGGCCGGTCCAGACCGGCGACCAGGCTCGCGTGGTACATCAACGGCGAGCCCGCACCGCCGGCCACCGTACTGACGCCCGTCACATACAAGGACGACGATGGTCTTGAGACCACTAGCCTGGCGCTGGACTTCAAAGTCAAGCCGAAACATTTTAGAAAAGGAGATCTTAAACTTAAAGTGAGCAATACTCATTGTTTTTATATGACGTCATTTAACACTTTCAACTCGATTAGAATGTTTTTTTTTTTATTTATAAGAAATTAACCCATGAACACGATCCCACCCGATGCTAAGTGTTGCTGTGGTGATAGATGGTACGGGGTAGTTTAGTAACTATCAGAAAAAATGTGATGTAACGAAATTAAATTCAACATGAAGAAGGAAGTTAAAACTATTAAGTAAATAAAACTAGTCGGTACCGACACCGACTTACACAGAGTTAAGCCGTGTATGTAGTACAGGAAGGAAGATTATAAATTTGTTAAATATAAGTATGGGAATGAATGATAGTCCTAGTTTATTGTGAAGCCATTTTTTTATGTAATTCGAGCACTAAGACGGATTAAACTTAAAATAAAAACAACATTTCTAGGAACGGTAGAAATGCGTGTTGTAACAAAATATTAGTTTCATTGTTTTTGCGTCGTAAAATTTCGTGGGAGGCTTCATAACTAGTCGTCGGAAACCTTAATAAACAAGCTTGACGTCGGAAACATCACGTTCTATCAGTTTAACTATGTTTTTGAATTTCCTCGGTAAAAATACAAGTGAAACCTAAGACGTTCCAACCTTCTTAAGAAATACTAGCAGTCGCAACTCTATTCGCGAGGAAATAAAAAAAAAAACTTTTTATTAGTAGCCAGTGTACAAGCAGTTTTTATATATTCTCGCAGCAAAGCCATAAAAGAAAAGAAGAATTTTATTTAAAAAAAATAATGCATTTTATAAGCCAGATAGTGACTTGTCTTTTATAAGCCCCGCATTAACCATGTTCGTTCTTTCTAATTCTCTTCCTCTTTCTTCTTCCAATACATTTACCGTCAACAAGTTTTCCATACCAGTTTCAAAATTAATCACAATCCCTACAACATATACTTTGGTCCTTCGAGCCGGATCCTTTGTGTTCTTCCAGACTATGTCCTATATCTACATCTTTATGTTAGTAAGATTGGAGATAATAAAATACGTCACAATTTATCTATTAAGTCTAGATTAGCACTAACTATAGTCACTGTATCTACTAAAGTTATTCATAAAGCCTACGAATCCATCAAAATTTTATTATTCCATAAAACTTTATGGTTTTGTAACTTTAGCGATTTACGTTATTCGGTGGATTTAATTTTTGTTTGCTTTAAATAACGACAGAGATCTGGCGAATGTCGTTTTACATTTTAAATATGAATGTTTGACATGAGCTTGTGAATTAATAACGCATTGATTTATTTGAGTTTATTGACTGTTTGCTTTACACTGAAATGATAAAACTATTCAATATTTTAGCCGTTTATATCGGAAACTGTTATATGAATACAACGTTATTAAAGTATTGTTCTTAAACGATTACATTAATATACGTAAATCGTTATATAAGTGACTTGGTCAGGATTCCAGGAGTGCATTGAATGCCGGCTTCAGACCAGTGTGATCACTGGTCTGAAGCCGGTAGACGTACCCCATTAGTAATTAGTAGGGTAAGTCTACATTCAACTGAACAACCTTAGGCTGATGATGATGATACGATTATCACAGACTAGTTTTTGCCCGAGACTTCTTGCGCGCGGAAAAAAAAGAAATAATGAAGCTTAAGTTAGTGTCAGGAGCTTTCTAACGCTTCTTATTTTTTAAACGGATCATTTGTTTTTGATTTTTTTTCTAAAGTACAATAATACAAATCTGTGCTCTTAATAATATATATTTACTAACATTTCTTATAGCTATTCCTGGTTGAATAAGCTTGTGTTAAGATATGGTTCACGACAATAGTCGGTTAGCGGTTTTCGAACAGTCAACTGCCAGATCGGTAGGCCGTACCCTTAACCATTAGACTATTGACAGTTACAATATTGTGTAGAGGTGTATATAGTTTCTGTTGTTGCAGTGTCTCGCCACGATAGCAACAGTGTACTGGCGGAGTAACGAAGAAAGCGTGCAAGGTGAGCGGTTAAAAGGTTACGCGAGATCGCGCGACTTCAACGAGGGAGCATCCCGAGCTGACCGGGTACAAGCAGCGTCTAGCAGCCAGCGCAGTACACAACTATTAACTGCTCTACATATTTTGATATACTGTATAATACAGATTGTTTCCAAAACTATACTAATGTAATCGGGATATTATGTTTTTCTTTTCTTAAAATATTTCTCATCAACCAGTGTCTCGAGTGATAAGTTATGTAAATAGTTGGACTAATTTATAGACCATGAAGTTTCATTATTTAATTTGAAGCGAGTTCTGACTTCGAAAGTAAAATTTAAAAAAAAATTAAAGTATTCGACATTCAAGAACGATGTTATTTGATTTTTAAAAAAGTTAATGAATTTAAAAAAAGAATTAAAAACAAAACGAGGGGAATAAAAAGTCTGGCATATGAAAACATATCAATTTCTCAAAACAGAAAAACTTTAAAATTAAATGTCATTTAATCTTTGGTTTGGTTGTTCGAAGTTAATATCGAAATATGTATTTGTTACCATTATAAATATTTACAGCATATTCCGATGAAATACAATTTTTTTTTAAATATTCAAGTGGACGAAGGAAAAAATTACGCACCAAATAATAAATAATGAACTAAACAATAAATATTTAAACGTTAATTTATTTTCACAACCAAATTAGAAATTCATTTTTTATTTAATAATTAAATTAATAAATGTATCTTTTAATATTTCGTACAATTACGTAGCTAAGTTTTTGTTTAAAATCTTTTCTTTTTATAAAATAATTAACTTAATAATTTACCGAAAATATATTTTTTAACCTAGTCACAAAAACAAAGCTACTTACTCGTTGTTATTTTGTAAGTATAGTTTTTTTTTCTCTATAAAATTACGATAGATTAATTAAGCTATTGTAAAGTTAAAAATAAGTTATATGAACTTATTAATTCTAATCCTATTACAAAATTGTACAGGGATAGATATTCTAGAGGAAACAAGAAGAAAAATCAAATAAATATCATAATAAAAGTAAGCTTTCATATTTGTATGTAAATAAAAAAAAATAACAATTTCAAAATAACCTCAATTCAAAATTTAATTTTATTACTTTAACAAAATACATTGAACATTAAAAAAAAAACATTTTGAATTAAAATAAAAACAAATTTATTATTTGTAGATCATAAATAAATTTAAAACAAAGTTTTAACATCATTAAATTTATATTTTAATTAACGAAAAACTATTTTAAATTTCATTCAAAATATGCATTTATTTTAAACATTCCTTGGAGTTTTGGACTGTTGAAATTAAAAAAAAAATTACAACGTTTTCTTTCAATCGAAAATTTTTGACGATTAAAATAAAACAAACAAATATAATATCCGGGATCCATTTATAAATTTTATTTTATTTCCACCAAAATTAATTCTAACATAATGCTTGGGTACTGAATATTAAAAAAACATACATATCTGAACGCATTCAAATCAAATCGTTGTAAAAATCAGAATGTATATTATATTAGAATCAATCTAACATTATTTTTTTAATGACATTAATTCACAAAACCCATAAACATTTAATTTATTTATTGTAAAATTTATAATATTAATTAATAGCATTATGTACCTACGAATTTAATGGAAATGAGAAATTATATTAACACATATCACTGGCTGACATCATTTATAGTCTATGAATTTATTTTAGAAAGTTTTAGCGTTTGAATTGATTGTTCAAACGTATCTTATCTCATAGTTTCCTTTAATGAAGCATTATAATGGTAAAATTGTTTAGATAGATTTCTCATTTCCATTGCGTTCGATTTTAGAATTTTGAAAACAGGCCAATTTTGTTTCTTCTAACATTTTTAAAAGTGTTGCCACATTGGAAACAGAATAGAAACAAAACACTGTCTTCATTTATTTATTCATTAAGGACGACGTGTGTCTTATTAGCGTGTCCGATATAAATTTTGGTATGAAAATGTATTTTATTGTATGCAGTTGAAATTGTTGCTTATTGTTACAGAATATAGTTAGTAAGTTACAATTGTAAATAATGGATGGTATTTGTGTAGCTCAAAATAACTACCACATCAATAAATATGTGATCCACGTCTGCTGTTTCCGTTTCTATTGTTCCGTTACTGAACCATCTGGTAATTGCTTAGGCTACATCAACCTACCAACTAATTATAAGTATGCAATGTTCATCACTTTTATTACACGTGGATTACTAACTGGAACACATACAATGGGGTGTGCACGTATTGTTTCCACAGCTAATAAAGATACGTTTCAAATAGAGATGTTACGGAATTTCGATTCCGATGCCGAAAGGTCGGGACATCCAATTGATTTTGTGCTTACAGTTCCGATTAATTTAATCGGAAATTGATTTTTTTTAACATTGGCAGATTTTTTTAATTTCTAAAATTTCTTTTACCCACTCCAACTAAACTCTAGAATTGTACTAGGATTTGGTCCACGACAATAGTCGAATGGCATGATTCGAACCCACGATCGCTAGATCGGTAGTCCAGACCCTTAACCATTAATGCTTCAAAAGGCTTGGATTTGTAAACTGTAGTTTGGATACCATTCCTGCTATCTATCATTACGATTTTCAACTTTTTGAACCCATATGTCCTTACGATGAAGGAAAACATGGCAAGGTAACCTGTATATATCTGTGAAAAAATTCAAGACATGAAAAATCGTTATTACTTCTATTTGGTGTAGACTCGACGTCCGAGGGTTACATACACATAATTAAAAAGTCACCTAGTATTTTATCGTCCGCATAAATTGCGAGTGGCTGGATGCATTTAACATTCTGCGGTGAAACAGCTGTCGGCCGCACGTACTGCTGTAATCAGTATTGTACATTTATTTATTAGCATTACCTACAACTACGTAGAAAATATACCTCCTTTATCCTATTATTAAAAAAAAATTAAAACAAAAACCCGATACACTTCCCTGCTTAAAATGGGCTATAGATTTTTACCGGAAACATACTCTGCGGACTTTTGCACGATATTTTTACGTTATGTTTAATAATAGATCGGCTCTTTTTGATACAAGACTTATACTAAGATGAATGATACACTAAAAAGTTTCTAAGTATAGATTTATTTGTTTATGTAAGGAAGTCCCTTGGTTATTACTAAGAAACCTTAAGTTATGAAGTCGGATATAAGTTAAAAAAATTACCTTTATTCTACTTAAGTAGTGTGAAAAGTTTTGTGAAATTAAAAAAAAGGTTTTCTTTAAGTTAATTATTATTCGCGTAAGAAGTCGCGTGAGTATTTAAATTTGCATACAAAGCTCACTTATCTTTTCTAAGTATTTTTACAAAGAATGCTTGAATTAACGGAGAACTTTCAGAATTGTGCGGTCTTTGTACTTTTATTAACACAATTCATTCGTTACATCATAATTATAGCTAAGCATTAAATGGTGCCTCTCGTCATGAATAACTTTGAATATAAAACAATAAATTATTGTGGAATTTTATTCATATTTATGCATCCAAGACAAGATAGTTTATGTGTATGCAACATATATTTTTGTTCGTTCCGTTTAACTTCAATGATCAATAATAGTTGATACAAAGTTAATCATCATCAACCTGCCCTTTTCCCGAGGGTCGGCACAGTATGTACTCATCCATACATCTCTGTCAGCCGTCATATCTGAACTGACACACTTCCTACGCATATCCTCTTTCACACAATCCATCCACATCTTCTGTCATCCTCTACCTTTATATAAATGAATGCTAAAAAATTAATGTTTTATTACATTGTTCGGTACAGTTGCCCTATACTCGCAAACGGCCAATTTAAATTATTGCGGAAAATGGTTGCCGGGAGGAGCCGGCTCATTTTTTTCTCTCCGCACAAGTGGGTACCCCGAAATCCCTTGCGGACCATTCGGGCGCCAGCTCCGTGGCTTGTGCAGAGAGAGTCGGCACCAGTGCGAAATCGGCCATCACACATCACACACTTCCGATATTAAAAAGCGAAGAAAGTTTACAGAGTCGCACCTTTGCTTCACGTATCTGTGCGACGGCGGTTGATCCTTCGGGAAGCGGTGCGGATTGAGCAGGACATCAGCGCTGGCGCCATTGACTCATTGCCAGACCTTGACCATACTCGATAGACTTGACTGATTGGTCAGGCAGGTGCAGGTGGTGAACGAGCATTGAGGTTATAAGTGACTACATTTATTATATTATTACGCCCACCGTTGCAACGCGTAGTCCGCGGGACCCGAACCCACTGTTCAGCAAATATAATATTTTGTAACCATCAATTAGAACACATCTTGGAAATATGGTACAATTCTGTTAGTTGTTAACAATTCCTTACCGTGTTATAGTGATCATAGTAATCTACAAAACAGACATGCATTGTTTTTCTAAAAAAACATTATTAACTTGACGAAAATGTTTTCAAAGGTATACCGTCTGAACTTTTGCATTCGCGAGAGGATTTTCATTCTGAACAAATGAACTGCACAATCTTAATTAATATCGTAACAAAACAACTTGCAAGTTTTCAAAGGATCTTTCAATGAAGAGAGCTAGTCTCTACTATTAGAAGGAGTTTTAATAAGCTAGTGTTTGTTTTACAAGTTCATTATTTATTACGCCTTTTCAGTCAACTTCATTAAGATGTTTAATACCCTTCGTTCATAACTATATTAATACGTAAAATCAAAACTTTGCTTCCCATTTGAAAGAAATTCCGTGAACAAACGTAATGTTTGACACAGTTAAAGGTAATGCTAAAAGAAATGCAACACACAAAGTATTTCTATAAATTTAAAACAAAAGTTCTTTAAAATGTGAATTGAGGTCGAATATCGAGTAATAGGCGACCACTGGTATATTTAAATATATGTTTTACTATTAAATTATTACAAATTTAGATCAATGCAATCGAATTTGGATTCAAACTAATTTTCAAGATACATTTTTTACTCTAATATAAAAGTGTTTTATTTTATTTTAATAGGCTAAGAGATATTCTCAATAGAAAACTTCTAAAAATTCCAAACGTTAGAAGCTACGTGTTTCGTTGTTTAATACTATTATTTTAGAAAGTCCGTGAGTGCCGGACTACGCGACGAGTGAAGCACAACATATGAATAATTCAGACACTTCTCATAAATAGCTTCGACGTAAAAACGGCTCGCTGAAATTTGTATTTACGTGTCTCGAGCCATTAGCTGCTCCCATGCAGTTTACATTATGCATAGCTAATGTATATTACACGAAGACAGAAGTGAGGAAAACTAGTACGATTGAAGAGTCCTCAATGAAGCTAGTATACTTTATCAAAGGCCAGCAACTCATCTATAGTTCCTCTGGTATTGCAGATGTCCATGGACATCGATGATCACCTTAGTGACACCGCCATTCTGTACCCTTCACTTACATAAAAAAACAGTACGGCAAAGCCAAAACAGAACAGAATTTTAGAAAATTTCTGATTCGATTAGTTAAGGTCATAGAGAGAATGTGTTGGAGATAGTGCCACCTAGAATACTAAAAGTTGCTGTCACTTCCATACATTTTGGACTTGATTTTGAATACCTAAATAATAGTATAGAAAGCGTCCAATCAAAATAGCAATACTGCATTAGCTTCTGCTCTACATTGTTGTTCTGCCCTCGTGTGAAACTAGCCCTACCCGTCTTATAGCTTTCATTGCAATCCAAAAGCTCTTTCTAATTCAATTTATTTTTATGGTATTTTAATAAACCATCCGGCGGCTACCGCCATGTTAACGCTCTCCAAAATGGATTTAATTTCATAACGTATTGATAACATATTGGATTGTTTGGTTATAGTGCAATAAGCCACAAAAAGAGCAAGCATAGTAAAAGCAAAAGTTGAAACCTGATCTTTCAAAAGTCGCTTTGAGTTTTGCGTAAATATTCATAGTCACTTATAAAAATTATGTGTATATTGTTTAAACGTAATAAAATTAGGTTTTTTACGACCCCTGAAGCCTTTTAGTCCGTAGACATTTATAGCTTTATCATATTGATATATGGACGAAGGTTTAACGTACTCTGCTAAACATGTGATGGAATTATAACTCGAACACAGTAACGTGACGTGAGACGAAGAAGTTTACAATATGACGTCATCTAAGGAATCTAACGAATAGTATTTCTTGTATTTTAGATACATAAGACGTCAAGGGAATTCTAACCAAAACTAAACTAAGGAAATTATAAAGAAACGATAGTTTCTATATTTACTGATTAAAAAAATATTTTATAACTAGCTGACCCCGCGAACTTTGTTTCGCCTTAAAGGCTATAAATAAACTACAAATACTACAAATGAAATACAAAAAAAAAACATTTGCACCTCGTAAAAAACGCATGTATGGGAAATGGAAAAAAGCTATTTTTAAGGCTTTCACGGGAGTTTTTCAAAATTTTCTCTCCTTTTAAACCCTTCCTAGACCTCCACGAACATTTCAAGACCAAGATATGATAAAACCGTTCAGCCGTTCTTGAGTTTTAGCGAGACTAACGAACAGCAATTCATTTATATATATATATTTAAATTTGAAACCAATGTTCGAATCTCAACGTTATTGAAAGTAACAAGAGTTCAAAAATACGTTTCACGGACGAAAGACGTGCCTCGTACTGTTTCGCGTCTCATCACTTTCAACTAATTTTTTAACAGTAATGTTTAGTTCATATATTTTATTTAAACACAAGTAGATTTCCCTATTTAGTTAATTCACTTCCATTCTCGCAATCTTCCCAGTTAAGCTTGGTTATGGCTCACATTACTCGACCAGTGGAACTCAAACCCGCGTCCGATCGATCTGTAGTCCGTATTCTTAAGCATTAGACTATTGGCGCTTCGAGTTTTATGAACTTGAGTTTTTTTTCCGTTTTCATTGGCTTGTATTTTATAGCAGGTTATATAAGAGCGTCAATATTACGATGTAAAATTCTATCTCAATAACCTTTACTGTATAAGATATAAGCGTTGCACTTAACAAATTAAATTAAAGTAAAAGTCAACATATAAAATGTGTAATCTTACTTAAAAACTTTCCCATTGGTCCACTAGCAACAAATCATGCACTTACAAACGTTGAGTTCAAAGAAAACTTTATGTAATGCATAGTTCAAGGGTCGTTCCAGTCAAAGGATGTCGGCCATTTCACTTGCAAATTTTCCTTATGTACTAATGTTGCTCGGCACCGGCAATAGACTTGCCGTGCTCAACTTTTGTTTCTTACTCATTTTTTTAATAAAATGCATTTTCAATTTTATACATTGAAATAACTATTATATAGAAATGTTAGATATAAGTTTATTTCCAATTCTCCTTCTACATCTACGTCCATCTCTAAGCCTACGCCTAGGACTACATCTATTTCTACGTCACGTCTACTTCTGCATCTACTTCCGCGTCTACTTCCGCGTCTACTTCCATTTCTACTGCTGCCGTTTTCTCCGGAAAAAGGAACCATATCTATCTTTACGTATCGAGTGTTTACAAATGATCATTACAATAAAACAAACTGAACAGTAAAGAAATTGCAATTATCATTTTATTCCGGACATAAATTAATAATAAAGTACCCAATGAAGAAAACAGGAAGTAAAAAAATGCACGTTTAACATTTAATAAATTGTATTCACTATATAGCTTACGTACTCCCTTGGGAAACATAACAACAATTAATTACTAAACTTGCCCTATTTGGATACTTGTTAATGGGCCGTATGTATCTCTATTAGCACTTTACTAAGATGTTTTAATCATTTCTTTATGTGAATAAATTGAACACAATTCTTATGAGGTGGAGACCCCATTGTTTAATATCTTTCAACAACCCTCCTTGTTATGGCGCTTTTGAAATTTGAAATTGCAATATTAAGAGGCGATTTGTCATCTGTCTCGTAAAACAAGAGTACATATTTATATCAGTAATAAAGTTTTTATTATTGCTTCCTTACTTCGTAGATTTTTGCGTATATTTTTTTATATAATTACACTAATAGAGCAGCGATTCCTTAAATGCTTTATCTGGGGACACCAGAAATCAGAAAATATGTGAAATATGTAATAAAAAAGGTTTTTTTGGGTGGTATTAAGTAAAGTTATTTCTAGTTTAGGTTGTGACGAATTAAAACATAATAAAGTTAACACATAAACTTTGTTCATAGTACGAATTCGATACGTTAAATGTTCCTGAAGTATTGACCTATTGTAATCTACCGTTAGTACTGGTACGATAGACTATAGGTAACACTATACTGTACTCTATACTGGACTATAATTATAATAATAAAACAAAGTGACCATCAGCAAAAGGTCTTATCACTATACTAGGAATACAAGAGCGTCACATCTTTAGTGCATCTGCGTTTTATAATCAAAGTCAAAAGGCAACCATATTTATATCTTTTCTGCAATACCTACATTTTCACTACACCGGAAATGAGAGCGATAATATCATTCTGTACCATATATAAGTTAGGAGTGTTATTTAAAATAGATATGTTTTCATTGTGTTTACGATCGCATTTAGCTTCTCATTCCACGCAGAAGGAAACTATTTCACTTGCAAATTTTCCTTGCAGACTAATGTTGCTCTAATAGCTGTATGCACTTCCTACGATGCACTTTCTATTCTAGCAACTTAGTGCTCTCGATTTGTCCACTCGTATGTACTATTTACCATTAGTAATGTAAATAGAAAAGGTTTGCATTTTCGCATGTCTCGTATTAAGTCAAAAACTGATGAACCGATTTTAAAAATTCTTTCGTTCCAAAACCGGTAATATATCGCAGAGTAATACAGGCTGTATATGTTACTAGATTTTTTTAATTTCCTCCGAAGTCGTATTTATAAAGTCAAGTCTTTTATTTTTTTTAAAAGAGAAGGGGGCAAATAATCGGTGGAATCACAAAGGTGGTCGTCGCTACCCATGGACATCCGCAACACTAGAGGAGCAGATTTTATATTTTAATAGTAGGCAAATGTATTAATCAAATACAAAATTGTTAATTGATTGCATTAAAGTCCTTTAAATTAATTTCCGAATCACGCAATCTATTAAATATTTATTACACGGCAAGTGGTCACTTGTTCCACTTTCCATGTAACCGTGCATTTGACGTGAAAACTTCCGCGGAGGATCGCTTAATTAATTGAATATAGCCTCCATACAAACCACCCTCAGCTTCACTTAATAATTTCTATTCAAAGTAAAATTTTGCAATCGACAGATTTTAGAATGTTGATTTATATGAAATAAAATGGTTAAATACTATATATATGTTTTTAGAATTTCACATGAAAAGATTGTATTATATTGGTAGGACATATCATTATCATCAACCTTCTTCTGCCCACTGCTGGACATAGGCCTACCCCAATCCCATTCACAGTATGCGCCCTCTGCCGGCGGGAAGTCGTTACAAGCAGAATGCGGACGACCGCATACTACAGGACATATGACGTAGAAAAATATTACATTAATTATATATATTTGGTAAACTGTACAAGAATTCAATGGAAATGAGAAATTACATTTACACGTGACACTAGCTAAGAATGTAATTTGTTGTCTGTGGATTTATTTTGAAACATTTTTGGTTAAAATATGTTTGAATAGATTTGTTTTGATTACTCATTTTCATTAAATTCGACTCTAGTCTCTAACCTTGATTCGTTTGATTGACCAATAGTTGATCATAGTAACAAATGTATGTTTAATAACTACAATTACTTCATTGTGTTCAAACAATAGAAAATTTAATGATTGACATAAACTAAACGATAGTACTTTGATGAGAAAATGTAATCAAAGTTCGTTCAAATATATTACTTTCTCAACATTACGATAATGTGTTTGAAAAATTTGAATTCATAAAGAAATATAAACAAATAAAGGCCGGCAACGCATCAGTGGTTCTTCTAATATTACAAATATCTGGGTGTCGATGATTACCTTTGTAATCCAGTCGTTTGCCCTTTCTTAAATAAAAAAAAGAACAAACATTAAAATAACTTTAAATAATGTTTGATGAATTCAATCAGAAAGCACAAAGCAAATTTAAATTCTGCTCATAACCTAGATATTTAAGAGTTCAGAGGAAAACAGCTTTATTGGAACCGATTTACGATTTAATACAGCATATCATGTGACACAACATGCTTGTGACGTCAATAGGATTTTTTTTTAAATTCAAATTAACACTTTGTCGTCTCTTCTTTTCACTAGCTTCTAAAATTTTCAAATTTACACACGTACAAAAGTACATCATCCATGTCACTTCATTGTGAATGATTAAGAAATCTCTATATTTGTACTGCGGCAGTGAACTCATCGCTACTATTGTCTGGGTGTCACGGACATAAGCAAACTTGCAGACAACGAACTTTCTCAGCGCATTCCCATTGATTGGCGTTTTTCTAAAGCAGCATGAGTCATTAGTGTCCCCCAGTGTAACGCAGCCGTCGCGCGTGTCTCCCACATCACCGGCCAACCCTCCTGTCGATAAGGAAACCGAGGGAACGTATTTAAATGGGAAATGCCTGGAAATGGCTCACGCTATTGTCCGATTCCCTAAGGGTAGATAGCGAGGGTCCGATATCTTCATAACAAATCGTTAGCGTATTTATTTTGTGTGCGACAATCAAAACAAGCGATACTGTTACTTATCGAATACATAGTAAATGAATTATTGTCTTTGGTTTTGTATTTTGATAACGTCAAATTAATTCTGATAGTCTTTTTTACTTTCTCAATAACAATTTCATTGCTTTGTTGTATCAACGCGTCCGTTCGCGGTGTTCCGCCTTAAAAGCAGTTCATTGAATGTTCCGTAAGTTTGCGGGAGCATCCTGGATGAGGGCGGCCGAGGACCGATCGTCGTGGCGATCTTTGGGGGAGGCCTACTCTCAGCAGTGGGCGACGTGTGGCTGATATGATGATGATAATGAAAGTCATATGTCTTCACGTTTTGAATGAGACCATTCAACAGGGGAGAGTGACCAGGTGTATTTGTAGAGAGATAAGGTAATACACGTAAATATGTACAGAAATGTTACCTATAACGCATAATGACATTTTTGTATCTTCAATACCGATCACAGATCATAAAATTTGTGACATATTTTAGTACGATTAATACAGATAAAGGTACCATTATACACAAACTAAGTTTGATTTCACAATAATAAGCAATGCGAAAATAGGTTACGGATACAGAATACCGATCTAACTGTTTTGGGTTCGAATCCCGCCATTTGACTATTATGAACCATATCCTAACACAAGTTTTTTCAAGCTTGCCAGGAATGGTTACAAGACTTAAAAATTAACTAAAATCTACTGACATTTTAAACGAAAAAAAAAATAAAAGTGAGGCATGTCAAAATGTAAAAAAAAAAGAAAATTTACATTTTAAATTCAATAAACAACATTGACATTTATTTACGACACTACCGTTGCATTATCAAAAGAAAATAAACATAATGCCGCAGCCATGCCAATAACGGACACGTACGTTAGAATACGCCCCCACAACAACGCTCGGCGAAGCTTTCCGTTAAATACTGGCCCAATATCAGCCCGGAACTTTGCTAACTGTTAATTAAGTAAATTGTCTAGACCGGGCAGACGCTCGAAAAGCCTAAATAATGCATCGAGTGCAAACTTCTATTCCAATATGAGCTGTTCTGTTATTTATCACACCTACCGTTGGACAACACTCACTAACAATGTTGAATATTTTTAGCAAATTTAAATACATTTTGCTTTTCGCTGCTCAAATTAGTCTCGAATAGTACAAAGCAAAGATGAATCCAGCTAATTAAGAGCTCTGTATTTTATTACATACGTTAACCTTCTCGTATCTCTAAATCAATTAAATACGTACACAAATAAAACATAACAAAACCGCCAAGTCTAATGGTTAACACGTTCGCTGCGAAACGAGGCCAAAATCATCCCTAATGCAAGACTAATGCACTACCCTGTGGTGCGGCAAGAAAAACCGTTTACTTCTCTGTGGTGCGAAGGGCATAACTATGTTATAGGATGTGGGGTCTAATGGACCGCGTGTCGCATTAAAGTCTAGTAGCGGAGCGGGTCAGTAACACCTCGTACCACAGAGACGGAAAGTAGCAAAAAATGATGCCGCAGCGAACTTGTTAAGAGCACGGATTTCCGAA
This sequence comes from Papilio gigon, assembly GCA_027563995.1. Lineage (NCBI taxonomy): Eukaryota > Metazoa > Arthropoda > Insecta > Lepidoptera > Papilionidae > Papilio > Papilio gigon. The sequence continues at coordinate 2,172,005 of JAODUI010000030.1, read as the reverse complement.
AGTGGTCGAGAGTTCGAACACCACCATTCAAATATTGTCGTAAACTATATTCTAGCTGAAGTGTAGAGCTTAGTTGTAATGGTACAAGAAACATTAGCTGGTTAACAAAAAAACTGCCAGTATTTTTATAAAAAAAAATAGTAATGATAAAAAGGTAATATATGTATAGCACTTTAAAAAAGAGCATTACCTAGTGCTTCGTTAGAAACCTACTTATTTATTTTAAGGTCTCAAACATAGTTTGGGATTACAATCTAGGTATTGTAACCGTCGTGCCGGACACCAACCCTTCGGAATTATCAGAGAAGCGCTGAACCGCGCTTTATTAATTTAAGGCAGCTGTAATAATGACAGGCTCGGGGCTATTATTGGCACACCCTCGAAGGGGAAAATAATCGAAATTCATAAAAGTTTCCGTGAATTCAATACGGGCAAATTGTGTCTAGACAGATAATTGTTCTTTGTGATGTTATTTTAAAAGCAGGTGTCATTATATAATATTGTAATGTTTTGAAACATATTTTTTTAATATAACAAACCTTTACCTTCATATTCCTTGGACCATTATAAACAAATTATAGGAAAGAAATTAATATAGTTTTAATGCTCAATTTATTAACCTTTAACTACAAGAGACTGATGTGTTTAGAAGTTTTTTTTTATTTATTAATCTTTATAATATCTTACATTTGTCTAGTAAATTCTTTTAATTGTAATAAAAACAACAAGAACGTAAATCAAATAATGTCACAGAACAAGATTCTGGCCGTAAACAATGAAAGTTTAATTACAAATAGAATAAGCGAAATAAATCACATGTTTACAGTGTAAAGAAACAACGCCACTAATGTAGAATTTGTTTTAAAAAAACGACTTAATAAAACATCCCTTAGCCAAAACAAAGAAGGAATGATTAAAGTTAAGCCTGCTTTTGTTTTCGTGTAAGCACATTGTCTGCAGTTGATTGTTAGGAAGGATGCGTTACCGAGAGGTAAGCACTGGTATACATTAATCCCGATCTCAGTGGACTGACTTTATTAAACACGTAGGCCCGGACGACACGCGAAGTAGCCCTCACAGACTACATACTATATCCCCACATAGTTTAATCAGTACGATGGCTTAGCGTCGGTGGCACAGTTGTTAAGCGCTCGACAGGACCGGACCGTACCCGACATTGTCCAGGTTCGATCCCCGCCATGTACCGATATACATCGTTTTTGAATTTGACACAATTAACTGATATTATATCGATTATGTTACTCTATTAATGATAAAAAGTGATCTAGCCATCGTGGGTTCGAATCCCATGATTCGGCTATTGTCGTGAATCATACATATCCTTGTTCAAGCTTACCATGAACGGTTACAAGAAACATTAGAAAATTAACAAAAATTTACTAATATTTTTTTTATATAAAAAAACAATAAGTTATCTAAGACAGTATGAAGGACTAGACATATCAAATGTTTACTTAAAGGTAATGTATTAGTAATAAATGTAATTCATAGTTTAGTATAACTTAAAAGTATATTCCTTTGAATTTAAGTTCAAGAAATCAGTTCAACGTACGATGTAGTCCAGATTGAGACGACGTGAGAACCAACAGTGTTATCATTAATCATTCATTGGTGCGTGACTGGAGAGGAGATTCTTTATTGAGATTTATCTTTACTTTGGTCAGCCTTCTTATAAATATATAAGCTCGTTAGCGGCGACGTTACGACGGCGATTTGTGACCGCGCTGTACTGTTGTCCTCATTGTTATTTCATTATGGACAATAACATTGCTATTAATATCCTAAAGTACATAGGCTTAGTATATAATTAGATCTACAAATATTTGAAATCAGCGATAAAAGTTTTATTAGAGTATTTTATCAAACGTGTAAGTTAGCTTCTTGATTTAGCTCAGTCTAGATTATATAAGGCAACGTCTGAAAGTTACCTAGGGAAGGCAATTAATCCGTGAAGCGGAAAAAATCCGACGCCTTTGTTGTATTCCGCTTTAACACTATTTGTAAATAAATGAAAATAAATGTGTATACGTTTTTAAAGACAGAAATAAATCAATCGATTTCAAAAATTTCTACATCATTAGTTGCTATATTAAAATCAAATTTAGTTATAAAATTAATATCACAAGTGGGAAGTCGGGTCGGACAGCTAGTCTTGGTTTAAAGTTAATACTCGCATTACCAATAACAGAACCAAACTTGTCGGTACAAATATGAAATATATTTAGTACTTTTCAAATTTAGTATTAGTTAGTTTAGACGTATTTAAAATCTTTCTATGACACATTACTGTAGAATACATTACTATGATGTTTGAATATACTATCAATATCACAAACGTGTTGAATAGTGAATCGTCATCGTCATCATCAACCTTTGTCTGCCCACTGGAGGACATAGGCCTTCCCCAACGTCCACAGTACGCGGTCCTTATTAATGGATGGATAAATGTTTGTTATTATTTATCCACCAAACAACTTAAAAGATCACGCTATAATTTGTCATAGGTCTAACATTGTCTGGAAGGTTTTTAACCAATTGTATTATTGTTTTTATTGTATTTAAAATTTTTTAGCATATATATATAAGTCATTATATAGTAAGTAATGTATTGTTTCTAAAATTAGATATAAGTAACTTTTGTATGATTTTTAAATAAAGAAAAACAAGGTCTTTGGATCCACATGCCAGGGGTGAACGAGAGGGGGGCATAGCGACCACCCCCTTAAAAAAAAAATACGGTGATGATTTTGCATGTTTCCTGAACTAACTACCACAGAAGTCCCTTACCGGGCTCGGATATAATTGTCCGACAAACACAAATAATACTTTAAAAATAAATAAAGTTATCTATAAGTTTATCGTGAGAATGTTATAAAAACAAAAAGCGATAAGCGCCTCATTGCTCTGTTCACGTCGTACCGTCGGTAACTGTTGATGAAATAAAAAAAACGTCTTCGCCACGACTGATTCTTTGAAATTAACTAAAAAAAAACTACCAACGTAATTCATGAGAAAGGTTACAATTCACTAATTTTGCGTATGTATATTGTAAAATAAAAGTGTATATATGCTCGTTATGAAACGGCTTAACTCACGTGTAAATCGGTGTCGGTACCGACTAGTTTCTTCTTCTTTAGGCTCTTCTACGGGGTGAGTGGGAACGGTACTATAGCGCGTTATAGTACCAATCCCACTCACTCTGAAGAGCCCCCGATGGGCTCGAAACTAGTCGGCACCGACATCGATATACACGTAGCCGTTTTATAAGTAGTATAGTGAAATGTCTCACGAAAGTTTTAATAGTTTAAAAGTGGATATATTTAAAAAACCACAATGACATATTTGCCGATAATTGTATTATCAGGGTTATTTGGTTGTATTTTCGTCATTGTTAATTAAACTAGTTCACGGATATGAAATAACATGTAAAGGCCAAAGTAAAAACAGGTTTCAAACTTATTGTTTTAGATAACTTTTGTAAGGTAATCGCGCGAACACTCCGACTTTTGCTGTGTCGTCACTGGGGTCTCGGAGCCTATATATATATAGGCTATATATATTAGGAGTGACTATTCAACTCCGCTGGACCAGTCTTTAAATTACTTCCCATATATGTGCAGGTTGCCTATGTTTTCCTTCACGCGTAAGAACGCCGGATCAATCCGATAACTACATCGATAATTAAATCGATACTACACAGGGCAGGGATCGAACCCGGTTGTGTAGCTTTCGTTCCGATCTCGTCAGTTTCTTAACAACTGATACTTTACAAAACAAACAAAGTAGATAATAGAAAATTATTTATGTAGGATAAAATATAACATTAAATCCGAGAATATAGAAAATTGATTTAAAAATAAATTTAATAAGAAAATCGTGGGAACACTTAACCAGTTAACCCACTAACCCCATACGAGAATACCGTTTAAGTCTATGAAATGATAAAAAAGGACAATACGACAAAAAAAACTAACACCGTTATTTTCTCATATTAAATATACAAACACGACCGTCTTGACCTATTCGACATCTCTTAAACTGTTGTTCAAACATTTAACTTATTTACAAAGCAAATATCACACGCGCACAAAGCATTACAATGTTATGTTCACGTTTATTATTAAAAGAGAGTTGTAAAATGTGTGGATGGATTGTGTGAAAGATGATATGCGTAGGAAGTGTGTGAGTTCAGATATGAGCTGACAGAGATGTATGGAAGAGTATAACATGCTGTGATGACACAAAGTAGGGAAAATTGCAGGTTGATGATGATGAGTTGCAAAGACTATAAGAACTTAAACAGCATCTTAATATTTTCTGTATATCTCCATTGTCGAAACAAAAAAATAATCTAATTAGTATTGTAACAAAAATGAGGAAATCATATGTTTTAGCACCATAGTGTTTTAATTTTTTTTTTTAATAATCGATATTCGTCGCTTGACCACAACCATCTTAACATTTGACCACAAAAACAAACAAAGAAAACAAAAGAGAAATACACTGATGAACAAAAGCCAAAAGCTACGCAACAATGAGTACGGTCCACTAGACTGTAGATGTTAAAAATCTTCTAATAAAAGACAAAAAAGAAGCTTTGACATTGTAGTCAAAGGTTACCTAGCTGATGGTAAAGGGCAATATAAAAAAATATAGTCAAAATTTAGTACAAATTGATTTACATATCCTATATTCTATTCTATAAATAACAATGTATGTTGAACATACCTGCATAACAGTAACTGCACCATATGTAATGGCAATCCAGTATATCGAGCCGAGGAGCACACCGCCAGCTATAAACGGGCTGATCTTATGTGTTATCTCTTCAAGCGCATCCAGCAAAGCCACAAAGGTACCCATTGAAGGAAAAACAACTATGTACTCCGCCTTGCACTGCGGACACAGTACTTTACGTGATATATTGCCCCGCTGCTTCTCATCAACCCAGCGTTGTAAACAGCTCTGATGTACCTGGAAAAGGTAAATAGTTTATGATAAATGTGATGTTTAAGTTTAATTAGAATATCAGTTTTTTACGTTTATATTCTGTTACCATAGGTTTTAGTTCGTAAATCGTATGCATAAAATAATATTACAATATTAGACAGCGAATATTTAGTCTGTAGAGTGATTTGAAACAAAACAATTTAAACGACACATTTTAAAAAGTAATACGAGTCTATAAAGAGTATTTATGTAATTTTCAACCATTAGATATTTTAATAGAAATATTAATGCATGTAAAGAAAATTAATTTATATATTTAAAAGTATTTAATATTTAAACAAATAAAAAATTCATCATTTGTATAATAGATTAGTTGTTGGATGCAGAAGGCAGAGGACCGCATACTGTGGAAGACATTGGGAAAGGCCTATGTGCAACAGTGGGCAGACAAAGGCTGTTGATGATGATGATGATGATAATAGATTAACACATTCCATGCTTCAGAGTCTATTCACCAGGTGAATTGATAGCATTCAATGTGTTATTCTCAAATTAATAAACAGATGATAGTGTAACTCACCAAACAACATGTAAACAAATATATAATTGGCACTTTTAAAACTTATTACCTTTGCCATATCAACTGGTACGTATTTATCAACAAGCAGACACCAATTTACATGATAAAAGTATTAAAACCAACTTATCAAAAAGATAATTATTGTAACTTGCAAATATGCATTAATAACAAAATTAGTGAATAACAACCAAGCAAAATTGAGTATTCAAATTTTTTACATTAAACGGGTGTAAATTATCAGATCGCCGAAGTGATTGTGGATGCCTATGGATAACCATGAGACTTGAGAAAATGCGATATCGAAAAAAAAAACAATACAAAATTACATAACCATATTTTTTTGTATTTAACTTTTAGAAGTGAAAACTTCTTGTTACAAAAAAACTAATGGCTTTTTTGATTAAGAAGTTCTAAGCTAAGTTACTTAAAAAAATATATCATCATGGTTCTTATCAATGTCACTATAAATTAAATTACAGTAATACAGAGCACATGAGCACCAAGTATTAATTAAAAAAAAAACGATGGAACTCACATATTCAATTCATTTTAACTTTTTTTTTTCAAAAATAGAATGTAATGGCAAAACAATACTGTCCATCAAGAAATCTTAATTTTATGACATTACAAAAACAAACGAAATACCTACCTGCCCCGCCTACCATAATGATATTTAAAAAATATATTAAATAGTTCAAATAAAAACACAAATCTCTATACAAGGAAACATTGCATTTAAAAGGTTCATGATAATCAATTTGCATCACTCAACATTTATCATAAAAGTATTAAAAATTCTTGTCAATCATCTCTTGTCACTGTGAATAATGAGAACAATAAAGTAAACACGAATCAGCAAGAAATCTTAATAATGAAAACCAGCTTTTACAAAATACATTGTTAAGTTATTTTGTAAAGAAACAAAGGTATATCCATCATGATAAATAACTTAAAAAAAATTGTAACAAATTCATAAAATAATCTTCTTCAGGTTTTCTGACAAGGGAAATCCCCCATACATCTCTTTGCCCTGCCTATCTTAGTAACGCCTACAATATTTAACCTTGTAATTATTTACAAATGTTTCTAAAACCAGTTAGTTATTATAGTAATTGATACTATAAAATATGCAAAACTAGTTATGATTTATGACATGCCTTGTAAAAAATAAATTGATATTTCTTAAAATCGATTTAAATGGCCTAACAAAACCGGCATGTAGAATTTAAAAAAAAAATAATTAGTACTTTATGTTTTTCCTGTTCCTATATCGAAAATTTTAGCCAAACCTATGAAGTTATTTTACATATACCTTCTAACATACAAACTTTTGCATTTACATTTATAAATAAATTTAAATATAAATGAACCGATTTTATAATAGTATTTTAAATATATAAAAACAGTAGAAATGAGGAACAAAGAGTTGAATTGTACATTTCGAAAGTAACAAAGGCGAAAATTTTTTCTATCTAACTTAAACAAAAAAACTGACCTTTATCATGAAACAAATGCGAATTTATAAATATGTTTTTGTAGTTGTATGTTTGGCGACAGCTTGCTTAATAGCATATTTTGTCGAATACATTTTATTTTAATAAAAATAAAATGCAATTAAACATTTCACAGCAATTTATGTGGTTACAATTTCACTTACCCATTTTGTAGTTCCGATGCACTTGCAGGGTTGCACCCAAGCTGCCAATCTATCATCCGATTCCGTTGCAAAACAAACCCAGCACGACTTCTGGTTATCATCTTCTGTGGTCTGCAGAGCTTGCGAAGCACTTGAATTTGCACTTGGATTTGCACTTGGTGTCGCGGAATTAGTTTTATCCTGGTTAGCCATTATGTACGTAAGCAATGTAAAATGGATTCAGTTCTAGAATTCGAAATCTGATAAAGGTTTTATAAGTTGACAAAGTAATAAAACACCGTGGGTATTGGATACAAGGAGAGATATCTTCACACCCCGAAGTCGTAAACGTTACTCGTAAATCTTAGTTTTGAAGTGAGAGGATAACGTTAGCACAAATGAAAAATAAACCTGCATTCCGTATTAACATTCATAGATTGACGTTTGCTTTCAAAACTCAAACCAAAGTTGTCATTCCTATGGTGTCAGTGGATAAAGTTAAAAAAAAGGACCAAAGAGAAAGAACTTTCGTACTATGTTTGTAAGTTTAAAAATTTAACTTGTTACAAATTTTTACACGAGGTGTAATGGTGCGCTCATTTTATTAATTTCCTAGCAAAAAAAATTGTTAACTCTCACACAGGTTATAAAGTCTTGACTTCTGCTTATTTTATTTATTCTGTGACATCTTTGTTTTCTACCTTTTAGACGAGTTTGAAATTGTTGTCAATTTGACATTGACGTTTACTTATCATTATCAAACATCCAAATATCGGGTAATGTGTCCAAGAATTTAAGGTTAATAGTACTTTAAGTTTTACATTTGATTTAATACTTTAAAGTGTTTATTTGAATGGTTAATTAAAACCAAAGAACAAAGGTCCCCAGCAACTAATAGAGACGAAGACAAGAATTGTAAGTTTTTTTTTAATAAATTTTCTTTTAAAAATAATGTTGAAACTGTTTAAAAAGTATTTATAAGTATTTGTGTATTAATATCCATTAATAATTTATTCTCCTTATGTATTCCTTTTGACCGGCACATTTTTTTAATGTTTATGTAATCAGAACTATCTAAAATTAGTGCACACGTTTTATATAACTACTGAGATCTTGAAACAGAAGGTAGGCTGTTTTATAGCTGGAATAAAGAACTCCATCGATATACATTTAAATCTAATGAGCTAGTAGTATCGCCCAACAAAACTCTTTTTTACATGATGTGATGTTTAAGTATTGAATGACCGCATACTGTGGAAGGCATTGGGAAAGGCTTGTGTCCAGCAGTGGTTAGATCAGAGCTGATGATGATGTTTGAACATACTTAAGAATTTTTATTTGTTGCATGTTATCTCAAATTACATGTTAACAATAATTTTATATCCCTTTTTATATAAGCAGGCAGAATTTTTCAGTTTACCTTTGTCCAAATTACTTACACTTCCAACTATCTGTAATTTGTTGCTTTCATGTTAATAATACTTAAATTGTTTTTTAATCTATGTATCACAGTGAACTAATTACTGTCAGTGTGCCACTGAACTGCATTCGTTCTGTTTTGTGCCGATTTTTGTCAACCTTACTTGATAAAAAAAATACTTGCATTGGCGTATTATTTTCAATATGACTGTTACGTGCTGGTGTTCTATTTATTGCAAAAAAAAACTTTATTATTTCATTTAAAGGAAATTTTCTTTTTTTTGTCATTAAGTTTATTTAAGAAACCTATTAAAAAGTTACATAATCTTAGGTATTCATTGCATATTTTTTTGCATTAAATACCTTACAATGTTAATTATTACCTATTGTAGTACTAAAAATAAATATCTTTGAATAAAAACAATGTGGAAAAATAAAGTTGCATTCCAGAAAAAAACTTCTAACCTTGAGAATAAGAAGGGAATGGTGTACCAACAAAGTTGTAAACTTGTGCAGTGTTCCCATTACTTTGGTTTTTATCAGGATTTGGGGAGTTTGTAAAAAAAAATAATCACAAAAACTTAAACGTTTTTTTTTTTAGTTTTAGAACAAAAGGAGGAAAGAAATTTATAATTAATTTTCCATGAATAGTTCTCTTCAATAATATATAATAGTAATGTTATTGAAAACAGATTTTTTTTACAGATTCAATTAATTACGTAAATTTTACATAATGTTAATATTAAACGATATTTATTATATTATTAAATAAAATTACGGGAACTTTATTTTGTTTATTTAATAAGACAAGCCAACAGCATACATATAAAAAAGCTATTACAATAATAATTACATTACAGATCAAATTTTGAAAACAAATGCTGTAGTTTAAGTAATTTTTAATAATGTTTTATGGCAACACAAATTAAATGAATTCTTGGCGGCCAGTTAAGGCGAGCGATTCGCGAAACTCGGTCGTCGCCATACTGTTTCGCAATTAATGTAAGTTTTTATCATAACTTTCACTAATACAAGCCTGTTTATTTTACCACATACTATCTTGTGATACATGACGTTACTATGTCGTTTATATACTATATTACATGTATTATATACCGTGATAGGAGATAATTGTGTATGAAAAACATGCGGCGTTAAGGTTAAGCAATATCGAATAACTTTGAATTAACTTGTCCTTTTAACTTTCTAAAACACATATGAAAAGAGTTACATATTGAAAAGTTCCAATTTAAAAAATGTGAGTGTCTTTCTCGAGACATATTTGTCGAAATTTGTTGCCAAGTTTCTTATTGTATAAATGATTTTAATAAGTGTAACAATATACAAGTCCGTTTGTACCGTGGCTTCTCACTGTCGCAACACATATAAATAATATTTTGCAGTGTTTGTTTTTTTTTTACATTCTGACAAAGACTATATAGCATAGATTAAACTTTATATTTAAAAATAAATGCGTTCCTGTTCGAGAATAGTAATTCCAAATTTAAATTGTAATTAATGTTTTTCATCAACAAATTTACTTTTTAAGTAATGGCGATATTTTTTTTAATGTTCCTTCAATACTTACCTGTTATCTATATTTTTTCTTTTTAAAAATTTAGAAAAATATGTAGATCAAAACATATTTTTAATTATTCACATGAGATTGTTTTCAAAAAATTTTTTTCTCTTAACTTTTTTTATATATAGTTTAAGTTCTTGATGAAATGATTTGCAGTAATACATCATTATCATCAGCCTTTGTCTACCAGCTGGACGTAACATAACAAAAAAGTAAATTTACTTACAACATTTTGACAAATTGAATTTAATTAAACTATTAAAACTTTCGTGAGACATTTCACTAAACTACTAATAAAAACGGCTTAACTCACGTGTAGATC
>JAODUI010000030.1:2143863-2161395 GCA_027563995.1 Papilio gigon | reverse complement strand
CGGTGAAGGAAAACATCGTGATGCAACCTGCACATATTCGGCGAAGAAATTCAAAGATATGTGTGAAGTCAACCAACCCGCACTGGGCCAGCGTGGTTGACTATGGCCTAGTCATCCTTAATAAATAAAAAAACCCTCAATAACCAAAAAAAGGGTAGGCTCTTAGCCCCTCGGTGGGGACGTAGTGAGCTGATAATGAACTAACTTTATTTATGTAATGTCCAATTTTGCTACAAAACATTTTAATATAACTTTAAAAATAATAGATGACAATTTGTGTTTTACAAAGGTGACTCACGACTTGATAGAAAAGCTTCAAATTCAGTAACATTAAGGGGAGGCTCCACGCAGATTTTAGTACATATAACATAAATTTACCTTCGCTAATATCTTGAAGGTTTACGTTACAATTCATTAAGGTAAACTATAATTATAAGTTGCTATGTCAGCTTCGATTGCCGCTCCGCTGTAATATCATCAATTATAAAATAATACCAATTAAGTTTATAAATTCACGTATGACAATTAAGCGTGCACAGACCTTGTGTATAGATTATTTTAGAACATGTTAATGTAGCAGTATACCGAAAGATTTATATTAACGTATAAACTTCTTATAATCCGAATTGCAATCAATTCATTTAAAGGAAATTCACGTTTTTTTATTCTTTGGTCTTTAATCGAATAGAAATTTTTAAATAGAATTTTGACCATCGAGAGACTGAAGCACATGTTACATTGTTGCATCAGTAAGAGGCTTTAAGTTTGACAATAATTTGAGCAAAATCTCGCTTCGTCAACGCGTGGGTCTAATGACAATTTTTATTGCGTTCCAGGTGAGGCGGTCATCCAGCACGGTTGTAACGCTGGTACATCTGACACGAGAGTCGGCGGGATTGTACCGCTGCGAGGTGTCCGGGGAGGCACCGCTCTTCGCTACTGTACACGAGGAGAACTATATCACTATATACTGTAAGTTTGTGTATCATATATGCCAACCTAGGGCTTGGAGCCAGCCCAAGTGTATAGTGGCTAGATCTTAGTCAAACGCGCTGGGTCATTGCTGGTTAGTTAGCTTCATACATGTGTTTGAACTAATGAAATCAAACTATTAATTCCAAGTGAGAGACAAAACTCAAAGCAATGTTTATGAGAGTACCACGTTTTCTTTATTAAAGTATTTATTTAATAATAATAACTTGGAATATAACTCAAACCACGACTACGACGACATTAATTATCTGCTATACGAACTTACAGAGCGTGGCCATCGGGATTTCCTTTGTAGAGACAAAGACACGTATTCATATTCAAATGTTCCAAACATTTCATGCAAAACTAAATACATTATACATTTAATATAGTCGGCAATAATTAATTATTTAACAACGATATAAACAAGCATTAAAACGAAAAGATAACCTTTAACGGGGTGTGAGCAATTTAGAATAACAATATAATTGCCATTTACTTTATACAGGGACAGCGAAAATATTAATAATGTTAAACTTTTTTGATCTCCAAATGGCCCAGATTGAGTTTCAACTAAGTACATCTAATAATAATTCGTTTACGTCTAATAAATAAAGTCGTATTCTTTTTAGTATTACCTGAAACGAAGCCCGTCTTAATGGGTTTAAAAGAGAAGTACAACGTCGGTGATCGCGTAAGAGCAAATTGCACGTCGCCAGGTTCGCGACCAGAAACACAATTAAAATGGCTCATTAATAACAAACTAGTAGGGAAGAACTATATACGGGGACCTTGGTATCGGGCGACTATGAGACCTGACGTCACAGAAACTATACTGGAACTGAAGTTTATCGTGGGATCACACCACTTTAATTTTGACATAATGGAACTTAAAGTAAGTATTACCATTTTTTAGAGAAAACGTAGTTTATGTATACCCAAGAAAAGTTAAAAATTACTTAATCGATTTAAATAAATCTCTAAAACAATTCACTTCTAATTAAAAGCAAACCTATTCCTCTATCAATACCAGTAAAGACGGACGTAGTTGCCAGAAACGAATCAAAATAGAGTTTTAAACAGCCTCATGTCTTGGGTTACGTGTCAATGTCACCATAAATAAAGCACGGTAACTTTCAAGTCTTCTGTGATTTTGGTATATAAAAAGTTTCTTTCTCTTCCTCCAGTGCCAAGCAACAATAGCACCGTTATATCAACAAGAAACAGTATATCAAGTGTTACGTAAGGATATTCCGCCTTTGGATTCTTTCACGGAAGTGCCACAGTTGGGTGAACAGCCGCTACCAATTTTTCCAGATTTTGGGGACACTAGTCAACTGCCATTAGAAGATGAAACAGGTTAGAGAATACACTTCCTGTTGCTCTCAGAGTCATTTAATGATTACATAAAGTTTCAACCTTGATAACCTTCATCAGCCCTTTGCTTACAGAGAGTCGACACAGTATGTACTCTTCTATACATCTGTCAGCTATCATATCTGAACTCACATACGCATATCCTCATTCACACAATCCATCCACACCTTCTTTGGTCTTCCTCTATCTCTGTTGATGATCATCCCATTATGGTTTATACACATCTATTGGTAATAAGAAATATATCATATGTTAAGTATGTTATATAAATAAATTCGACGGCAATATCAGCAATATAATTTACCTCTGTTTCGATAAATGTTTATTTGAATATTTTTTGTTACAGATGCCGCGGGGACTGGACGGCATTTAGACAAATTGCTTGTATTAATTATCTTATTGCTGATTAACTTTTAATGTACATTAACACAGCAATACTACTGCCGAATGCATTTCATAATGGACCCAATTTATGTAGGCTAATAAGTTTTCCTATTAACAATATAAATATAGTTGTAATATATTATTTCTTAATGTACTTATGTGAAATTCTGGACTAAAAATTAAATTCATTTTTCTAGTGTCTCTTGTCTATACCTTTAGATTATATCCTGGGTAAGTGCGAAAGACAAGCGTACCATCATCAGCCTTTGTATGCCCATTGCTAGAATAGACCCACAGTATGCGGTTCTCCTTCCGCATCCAACGAGATTTCACCGTCTGCACTAAGTCGTCGGTCTACCAAGATAAGATGGTAGACAAGCATTTCTCATAGCATATTTGTTACAGCCGAGATCTTTATTAAATGCGACGTATAGATTGTTCAATCTCCAGAAAATATTAGTATCTCTAAAACAAACAGGAATAGGTCTGTTAAAAAAACCCATATACAATAACATTAATATGGAACCAATCCATACAGATGTGGTTTATTCGCGTTGAATGACAAATTCCATTTATTTCGCGGTCGCATGTCACCTCGCCGTTGAGGACTTTAGCGAAATGATTGGCGTTATTATTGTAATCACAGATATGTTATTACATACAATGACTAACGAAAAAACGCCTAGTTCTTTGTCGACGATATTTTTTATGGTTAAAAAACTCCTCATCAGAAGCTATGATATCATCGCTACACAATGATAACCAGTATTACGAATTAGAAAGAAGTGGTAAATAATATACTAGAAAAGAAATGTATGGTCTTCTTGTAAAATTTTCCATACAAAGGTGTAAAAGATGAATCTCCTCTTTTGTTTGTATTAAAAGAAACTGACAATTGACCTGTCTTCCTGTCACAATAAGCAGAATGTCAACATGGTTCTAAGTCACCGCGGCATCCACGAGTATCGTACTTGTAACGGCTACGTCACTGATAAAGCGAGATTGAAATATTTCTCAGTAAAAATTGTAAGTTCGTTTCGCTTTATTAGTTGACCACGTGTTTTAGAATTATTAAGAACATCTCTTTGTTCTTTTGTTCGCACACTGTGATGTACAAATTTCTGTTTCTAAATCGAAACAAAAATATTTATGAGATGCAAAGATGTTTGTTCCGATTTTGCATGTCCAATTCTTTCTGTAGTCTAACACTACGCTATACACGATTTATTGAAGTCTAGATTTTTCTAAAGACATGAAACGTTGCAACATTAAAATTTTATTCTAGTACTTAATAATTTTAAAGCGCTAACAGGTTATAGATACGGACTACCGACCTAGCAGTCGTAAGTTCAAATCCCACCATACGACTATTGTCGTGAACCATAACCTAACAAAAGCTTTTTCCAGCTTACTAGAAATGGTTACTCAATAATGTAAGTAAAGTAAAAAGTAAAGTAATGTTCTCAAAAAAAAATTATAACCATTAAAAAAAAATTAAGTTGTATTTTATTGTAATATTAAAAGATCCCAAAAGTACTAGTTTGAGACGTTATTTGCATCAAGCTTGTTTGACTACAAAGCTTGTTCAAAATGAACAGACTGGACAACGATATCAAGCAATCGATTTCTACAAATCGATAATAACGACAACAACAATAAGTACAGAACGCAATAACAACCGACCAAAACACTAAAGGGTCTGGAACCCGAAACGAACCTATGTGGCGAGACTGCACTGTCCACATCGTGTGCATGCCATAATACCGTCTCGCCACAGCGCCATCTGTTAGGGCGCGGCAGAAACGACGTCAACAAAACTACATCAATCTTGGATAATTTAATAACGTCTCTACTGCGTAAGAATACAAAATGATATCGGAGAGTGACGACTAGTCGAGAACAATTTGTTTTGTCCTGGAATAGAATAAAATATTACAATAGCAAAAAAACACGAAATACAAATAAAGAATTCGTGGTATTTTCTATGATAGACATTTTATTTGTGACTTTGAAGCAAATATTTCTATTAGATTTTTATAAACACTTACGAGTCATTTTATTTCTAAGAAATAGTTATTTTTCGTCATATAAATTTCGCGATTCCTCTGTAAATTAGCTTTTTAACAAATTTAGTGAAATTTGAAAATATGGCGTAATAGTGTATTTGAAGAGATGAATTTGCATTTATTATAAACAGACACGACTCACGTTTTATATTTAGTTTACAATTAATTCATTTTGTTTTATATTTATGCCATTTCTTGGTACATCTTTAATGAAATCGGAACAAAATAAAGCAACTTTAATATCGATCAATACATTTATTTCTTACTTAAATTAATTACTTTTTTTTACTTAACTAACAATCTGTAGTTTGTTGTTTGACTATTGGGCAAATATTCAATTGTAATATTTTAGAAAAATAATTTTTAAAAGGATTTTTTCACATTGATAATTACAAATAATTATCAAATGTAAATCGATATAGTTTCATTTCATTTCATTGAGAAAAAGAAAACATTAGAAAATCAAGGGTTAATAATCAAACCATGTTACATTTAATTTTTTCTCAAACAACATAACATCGTTCACAAAACTTTGTCAATAATTGACGTAAAATTACGCTGTCGACATCTAACAAAATATGTATTCAATAATTAATACTAGACGCTTCATAACTTAACACGTTCGCTGCGAAACGAGGCCTAAATCATCCCTAATGCTTCCCTGCCGTGCGGGAAGGAAAAACGTGTACTTCTCCGTGCAAAGGGCATAACTTTGTTAAAGGCGGTGTGGTCTAATGGACCGCGTGTCGTACTGACGTGTGGTCACAGCACGAGTCGATAAAACCTCCTACCGCAGTGACAGTACGCAAAAATTGATGCCGCAGCGAACGTGTTAATTATCAATATATTTAACTATATCTAACAAAACAATCATACCTACGTATTATCACAGCTCTATTTGTATAGGAAGAGGAATGTCTACGGCCGAACCCAGGTACCCCTATCGAAGGTAGAATTCGAACAATGATCATTTTAATTACTTTGTATAAGTGGGACTACAAAAATAGATCGATCGCCCTTTGAACTAGTTTTTCAATTATTATGGAAGTTTAAAGCAAATGTATTAAACATTTTATCTCAAGAAACTTTTAAGTAGTACAAATTCGATCATAGGATTAAGCCTCTAGTATTAAATTCCAATTGACTACATCGTTATATTTACGTAATGAAGTCAATTGATATCACTGCTACAATATTCTAGTAATCCTTTGTTCTATTGTTGAAGGTTACTTGACGATAATTGACTTATATTTGTTAACATAAATACTACAATTATTCATGACAATATTGTTGTGAATTTTATTCAATTACAATCATTCACTATTCGTTTATAATGTGACCAGAAGTAAAAAGTTTCTGTCATGAGGGCGCCACAATCTTTTGTAATTGCAACATTCTCAGAACGTCAACGAACCAATATCATTTAAAGTTTATTTCAATATATTACACTTATTCTACGTTAATTATCTGTATCTTTTTGTTATTTACGGATATAAATATTTATTAGCGGATTAATACATTAAATACGTTTGAAAATAAATGAAATTATAATTATCAATACAATTAGTTTCGTAGGTTATCCGCGAGATGGCGATTACTATTTTTCTGAACACGCTATCACTTACGATGCTATGAGATTTATATGCCATAACTTACTGGTAATAAATATGTTTGTGGAATATCATCTCTGATAGCATAATTATGAATTATTTATTATAATTATTAACTTTAGTTTTAATCTTGTGTGGAGTATGAAGGTGGAGTATTTTCATTCTCTTTGTATACAATAGTGATACTCAAATTTTAAATACAATTGTTTAGAAAAATAACTTTAACGGTATAATACTACATTTACGTAATCAATTTCTCTTACAAATACATTAACAATTTTATTGTTCATAAAGTATTTTTTTTTCACATCATTAAAATTCAAACGTCAATCAATAAACGGATATTAGCAACTAGGAAGACATGTTTCCTTGTTAATCAATATTGTCTAACATTGCTTGGAGATTACGAGATCGTTTGCAAATGTACAACTTCCTTGCGTTTCTTACCGCGGAAGTGTTCTTCGATTTCAGCGAGCGACTTCCCCTTCGTTTCGGGGACCATGAGAAGTACAAAAAAGAATGCAACAGCACAGAATGCGGTATACATCCAGAATGTCCCCGCTGACGTCAGCACAGCCTGAGAAAGGAACACACCAATTATATACATAAAAACCTGATATGAGTCGTTTAAACAAGCCTATCTAAACAATTTTACCTTTACAATAGACATGTATCTACAGACCTTTAACGGACTTCTCTAAATACATTCACAGAGACTAAATTTCATTGTCAGCCAGTGACAACGTATTTTTTTCACGTTGAATACTTATATACTAATATATTCTATTATAAAGTGCCAGTATTAGTACAGGAAGTAAAAAACTGCGTCCCATGTTAGCGACAAATTTTTACTATTTATACTAAAAAAATATATATTTAATAGTGCTCATTAGTAAACGTCACCGTATAAGCAATTATCTTACTAAAGGTGTGGAACACAACCTCGGCGAGATTATTGCACCTTAAATATAGAAAAGTATTGAAATATACACATACATACAATATTAAATATATCATCATCAGTTCACTATACGTCCCCAACGAGGGGCTCTGAGCCTACCCTATTATCAGGGGTGACTAGGCCATAGTCGACCACGCTGGCACAGTGCGTGTTGGTTGACTTCACACATATCTTTTAATTTCTTCCCCGATACATGCAGGTTGCATCACGATGTTTTCCATCGCCGTAAGAGCGTCGAAATATATATCCTATTTCAAACACATCTACCGTGACTTGAGTCAAGGTCAAGCGTAAGGCTGTATCCATTAAAAAACATTGTCACAAAAGAAACTATTGTATCTGGTAGATAAATCGCATAAACGTCATTACAGAGATCACGGTTTGTGATGCTGTACCACATAATGTAATACGTCCGTCTTGTTAAATACATTTGTCATTTCAATAATAGGTTTTTATAGGAAAAGACTAAAAAGAATAGAATTGGGACTCTTTCACATTTATTCTTTTGATAAATCTAAGAATACGCCTATCATCTTTCACGTTCAATTATTTCCTAAGTACAGCTTACCATAGGACTCTCTCACTATAATTTGTTTAGTATTTTTTATAAGAGAAGGTGGCATACGATCGACGGTATCACAAGGTGATCACCGACACCCATGGGCATCCGCAATACCAAAGGAACCACAGATGCGTTTCCAAAATCAAAGTAATATTGCAAGGGTAGTGAATTAACTTACTACATAAAAAAAATATCCAACTTACTTCTAAAGCGTGGTACGACTTGATAACGGTGAACATGGAGAGGAGGTTGACAGCGCTGGCCATGGCTGACAGTTGGGAGCGATAGTGTGCGGGGAAGAGTTCACCGAGCAACAGGAATGGTAGACCGCCGAAGCCGAGGGAGAAACCGAGCATGAATACCACCAGACTGATGATAGGCAAGTATCTGGAATAGAATCAATTATGAATTTCTTTCTTCCTTCTTACCAATACGTTAGGCTTCAAAGACAGTTTTTGAAATAATGTAAAATCTTTTCATCTCATTATTTTATAAAAATGACGTGTTATCAAATCATTTTGTTTCTGAGTTTCGGAGTATCAAGATCCTACACCATGTATCTACGTTCACCAGTTTACAAATGGTTTCTGTTTATTCTTACCCGAGCCAAGATTCAGCTTCGAATTGGAAGAAGAATGCAGCTCCCATTGCGGCCATAGAGACGCACATTGTAACAGCAGAGAGTAGCAGCAACGGCCGCCTGCCCGCCCGGTCCACCAACATCGTGCTGACTCCATTACTGACCAGCTGTACCGCTCCAACTACTATAGTCGCCGTCATTGGTTCTAGTTTGCTTCCTAAAACAATAGAACTATTCTAAGAAACTGACGCTAAGAAAAAGAATTTTTTTTTTTACCAAAAAGTTGGATTGCGATCGCCAAAACTCTTTGGCCAGTCAAACAATGTGTCAACGTTCTCTGTTTTGATTTTTACGGACGTTATAAACGTGACCACATTTTAAAGCAACATACCAAGTATCAATCATCCTGCTATTTAATTTGCGATTAAAATTGATGTTATAAATATTGCCAAAATGAGGAAAATTGTTCTCGCATCGAAAACCGCAGAAACATTTAATACATATTTACGTAGGAATTTCGAAAACCTTGAGTAACTCGTTGCCTAGCATATTAATTAGTTGCCGTACGTAATTCCTACATATTACCTGTTATAACTACTAAAATCTTTAGTTTCTTTTGATTGAAATAAAGTTGTAGAACACAGATCTAATCTAGGAAACTGTACGTTACATCAGTATATCAAGAATAATACTAATAGAACAACTACAGCCGAAAGTGAAGGCATTTATATAACGGACAAATTACTAACGAAGAACGAAACAAAATTCAGCAAACAGTAATCTGATCTATTTATGATAGCTGACTTATTTATGCGTAGGAGTCTAACCTACACTTTAGCCTAAGGCAATTCTTAATTAGAGTATGGACAATGTCATATTACAATAAACATAATTATATAGGAAAATTATGATTGTTTTATTATGCACCACTTTTTCAATACCTTAAGAAATTCAATTAATTATCACCTGCACTCTGGAAGATCTCAACTGTGAAGAATATGACGGCGTCGATACCGCTGAACTGTTGGAAGATGAGCAACGCGAATCCGACGATGAGAGGTTTGATGACCGCCGACGATAGGAAAACTTCTCGCGTAAATAAACTCTTGGGTTCCGTTTCTGGTGCTTTTCTACAAAAAAAAACCATTAGTTAGGACTTAGTTGATATGTTAACATAACTTTAACAACACCTGGGCATAGTTATACTTAAAGTATCATTTGAATTATTATAAACTCTGCAAAAAGAAATCACAAAACGAGTAAACCCAGTCCTTTAATACATTTAAAAATATCAACTGCAATGTCTTACTCAGGATGCTCTTCCTCATCCTTGACGGTGGCGACGGCACGGTTAGACAGCTGCAGCCACCTGATAGCCGGCTCGGCGTCCAAACCCCGCGCCTTCAGCCACACCGGGGACTCGGGCAGCGGTAGGAGAACAACGAAGAGAGCCGCTAAAAGATAACTAGTTAGTAACAACTTGAAGCTATTCTTACATTGTCTAGTGATAACAAAACTGCTAAAATTTTCGAATTCAAAATGCTTTGTACTAATCTAAGACGTAAATTGGACTTGTTTTGTTTGACATTATTTCAAAACAGTTAACATAAATGCATGTTGTAAAAACTTCATTTGTTTTTAATTACTTCCTAATACTTTTATTTTCGTATTCGCGCTACGCAAGAATGTTCATGTCCGCACTATTTATAAAAACATAATTAAAATCATAACAACATATTCTAATCAAATATTGCGCAGTTAAATTACACGGATAGGAACTACGACTGATGATAATTAATTGACAATAATATAAAATATCGATCATTATGTTTACCACAAAAGACAGCGGACAAAAAGGCGAGATGTCTCCAGTAGAGCCAGTTGCCGGCGATGTAGGAGATGAGGATACCCAGCGACATAGAGAGCGTGGGCAGCGAGCCCAGCCGGCCACGGATCTCGGGGTCACAGCACTCACTCACCTGAACAACAATGACACAATGACATTGGACTTTATAGATCAGATATTAATTGCGAGATTCAGATAAGTCGTTAAAATGGACAATGCAACGGATGAACTGTATTTTTTTTTATAAAATATTGTAGATTTTTGTTAATTTACTAATATTTCTTGTAACCATTATCGGTAAACTTGAAAAAGCTTGTTTTAGAATATAATTCACGACAATAGTCGAATACCACAACCGCTAGATCGGTAGTTCTTACCCTTAACCACTAGGCTATTGGCGTTAAGTCATTAATTCAATATACTTCAAACATGATTGTCAGTTACAAATTCTTCTTCACATGTAAATCGAGCAAGACTGGTTACCTAGAAGTGACAAGTTTACATTTTGACTCATCTTGTTTCTATATCTCTGTATCTAGTGACAAAGTAAGCTATTCAATCTAAGCTAGCTAAAGTATTAAATGTCCTTAATTCTTCGATATTCATATAGTCTAATATACGTTAATATTAATTATAATAATAGGATAGATAAAAGAAAGACGTGAACGTGAAAACAATAAGAAAATTAAAGTTAACTTGTACAATATCAAGGTCGTATATATATAATATTAGATGTGAATTTTAATATGAATAAAAATAGTATTAACAAAATACAATAAGCAATTGAAAGAAATGATTAGGGATAATGTTGTCATTATCTATAATAAGCGTGTTTGTTGAACACATGAGACAAATACGGTCACACGAGTGTTGAATTAAACTCAACGGCTTCTTGTTTGTTTATAAATTGAACGGTATGTTTGTGTACCGATCCGTTCAAACGTAGATAATTAGTTACAATAACTACTTGTAATAATTCAGCAATAGTTTGTAATTTTCCAAAATAAAACCGAGCTGGCGCAGCAACCCAATGTGAGTCTTGGTCTCCGATACGAGAGATCGAAAATGAGAAGGGACGATAAATCCTATAGTCCTTAAATATCTTTAAAGATATCTACAATCCCGACCTCAAGAGATCTGCTGATGTTTTACCGGTTATAGTCAGACTCGTAATGAAGAGCTTGTTGAAGGACCAAGATCGTTATGGTTTTGAAATACCACTGAGAACAGATTGTTCCACTAAATGGTTGCGCAAGGCAAAAAATTTCGCGACAACGTGTGTAGTGCCAGCCATCAGTGATACGGATGGTATTTAGGGCGCGATCGTAACGTTCAATATCTATCTACAAACATGTAAGGTAACCGTTAAATTTCATTCACAAAATAAAACGTCGTGAATATATCTATCAATAACCATGCATTAGGTATATCATTAAACTAATAATATCTGTAGTAGAGTCGAATCCTCTAATATGATTAAGAATGTAATTATTACAAAAAACATATCGAACAATCACTAACTAGGGTTGCTTTAATAATTCGCACTTTTAAGTATTAATATAACGTGTTTATCAAGAAACTTTTTGCGAAGTTTTATTTTGGTTGCAAAAACGTGTTACCCTTATTATTCATGATTGGGTTCGATTCACATTTCTTCGAAACCAGATTAAAAAAAAATGGGCAATGACCTCTCATATATACTTCTTTTCAATTGCTTCTTGTACTTTTTTAATTGAAGCATGTGCTAAAAGTGAAAAAAAAAATGTAATAACCAGTTTGGGTTAAAATAGATACGAGATTAACATTAAAAAGCAAGGCAAGCAAAAAAAAATAGTTACTACAACCACAAATGCAAGTGTTTATAAAATATACTCACGTAAACTTGCGCAGGTGCTAATACGAAACCTACGCAGAGACCGGACAAGAACCTTCCAGCTAGTATAAGAGGAAAGCCGGGAGCAAAGCCTAACAGCAGCCAACCACCGCCCCATAGTGGCGCGGTCATCTGTAAAGTGCGCTTGCGACCAGCTCGCTGCATCAGCGGCCCTGAAAGCATGCTGCCCAGGAACGCTCCTAGCGGCGGGATTGCACCTACAAACAAAGTTCCATTTGTCATTAATTTTGAAGGACTACCACATATATAGTCAACAATGAAAATAACAGTAACAACACGTTTGGTTGTGACATGAAAACGTAAGCTGCTTTATGTTCTAAGAAAGTCTCATGTTATCCACGTGACATAGTGTATAACAGCGTACATATCTGCACAATCGACGGCGGTAATTTCCAACTCATTTTATCATCATCAACCGTCGTCTACATACTACTGGACCCCTTGCCCAATGTTTTCCACAGTACGCGGTGCTCCTCCTTCCGCATCCAACATCATATTTCGTTGAAATATAATTCGGTGATCTTTGCATTTAGGCCAAAAACTTGTCATGGCAAACAACATTCATACATATTTATAATTCGATTGTAAATAGATAAGTTACTTAATGGACTGTACACGTTGGCAGCAGTGTCGCATGACACGAAAATAAAATCTTAAATCTAGTGTAGTGTAAGATGATAGAAGTGAATTATTTATTTATGAAACAATTACCTATCCATGACTTCTGTTCGCTGTGCTGTATGAAGGAGGAATCGAAGTTCTCAATTGACGGTATCGCGGACGCCGAATACCCTCGCACCAGGCCGATGATTAGGAACGCTAGAGACGCGCCGAACGTCAACCATAGCTGGAACAATAGAAATATGTTTACTATGAAACCAACTGTCAACTCTCTTCTCTTCATACTTAGTTTACGGAAATATTGTTATCTCTTTCAACTTCTTTAAATTAAACAAAGGTAGATATAGTTCACGGTATCGTTTTAACTATTAGACGAAGAGATAAGAGAAAAAAAATATGCGTTGTCAAAACTAATTATGCAGACTTATTGACGCACTCAAACTTGTTGGTCATTAAAGATTTCGATCTTACTTATATAAAAACGTATAACCAATAATTATACGTTGCTTCAAGTCCAATCTCCACCGAATTATTCGCGGATATTTTCACGGTAATTTTATTATTATCATAATAAATCAATGTTGAACCTTAATTGAGTTACAAAGATAAACATTCTATGTGTGAGGGTGAATTCAAAGTTTGCGGTAGAAAATTCGATAATCGCATCCGAGTCAATTTAGGCCTGATCAATATTGGCGTGTCCGGAAGCGCTGAATATAGACGAACAATGAACTTAAAGTATATTTCGACCATATTGTGGTTGTTTGACATTTGAGAAGCAGGACTTGTCATGATTGCATTCTATTCTTACAATAATAATGAACAATAAAATGTTAAATGGTATCTTGCGTAAGCTACTTAACAACACTATTATTATATTATAGGTACCTAAAAGTTTTT
This sequence comes from Papilio gigon, assembly GCA_027563995.1. Lineage (NCBI taxonomy): Eukaryota > Metazoa > Arthropoda > Insecta > Lepidoptera > Papilionidae > Papilio > Papilio gigon. The sequence continues at coordinate 2,147,622 of JAODUI010000030.1, read as the reverse complement.
GAGTCTGCGCTATTAGTCTATGACTGGTGGATGAGGTTACTTTTGACATGACTTTGACAGATAGAGTGACAAGATCGCGCTCTTTATTCCGTTATTTTGTGTTATCTGTATAAAATATAGTTTGAAACGTAATTTATCGTCCTAATACAAACGGTGTATTATACTTTTGTGCTCGTTTTGAGTGATTAAATTTTGTTGATTCTTAACGACGTTTCAATTTTATGTCAATGTCATTTATGGTACGTCATGTTTATAGTACGATGACTGTTTGCGTAGTCCATTTCTCTAAAGTCAAAGTGAATTAAGCACACAAATCCCTTTCATACACAATACGCCCAAGGGGTCTTTAAACGCTGTGACCTTGCTTCGGTCACGTACAAACTTTCTTAATATTTTTTTATTATAACTATATTTAAATACTTGTTAGTAACAAAACCAGGAAACTTGACAAATGAAATGTAATTATTTCCGTAATATTTGTTTCATTACTGTTTTAATTGTATCATCATCATCATCATCATCAGCCTTTGTTCGCCCGCTGCTGGACACAATCCTTCCGCAATGCCTTCCATAATATAATATTCAAATATATTTTTTAATTGAATATTGCAAAACATATCCTTTCTATTTTATATTAATACTTGGCCTATTCTGGCGCAGAACTTGTTCTGACTTTCTAGCTTGAAACATTTATTATTTAAATTTTTATTGATATTCAATGAAACTTGTACATACTTAAAACTGCTTGTGTCCGGTCAAGAGCAAAATTGAGTAACATTGATATGTGTGAAGTCAACCAACCTGCACTGAGCTGGCGTTGACTATAACCTAGTAACTCCTAACAGGGTAGGCTCCAAGCCTCTCAGTGGGGACGTATAATGAGCTAATGATAACAAGACGATGACATGTGTATGTCAGTTATACTGTCACATCTTTCGAAATAAAAATCTTAGCCGTTTTTCAAGAGTAACTTATAATCTCCATACCTCAGCTTTATATAATTTTTAACTAATTTAAAACACAAGTTAAATTATAGAGGTTCTTTATAAAAAAAAGTGTACAACTTGAATGAGATATTAGTAAATATTTTACTCAGAACTCAATTTGTGTTTTCTATAACACAAACTTCTAATACAATCGCTATGCACTGAACATTGAATGATAATGAATTGGTTTCGTTCATCATTCGTTCATGCATAATGCTGTTCTCCGGTTTTTAATTGAACAATTGCAAGTATATTGCGGAAGTTCAGGTTTGAGGACCTTTTGAAGCAGTTTACATTTACGTTTATTTTTTTCTTTTTTATATTTTTCCTTGCTGTTTTGCACTCGGCAAAAAATTCTACGACCAGAGATATTTTTTTTAGATTATTTAAAATTAACTCTTGAGTGATTCTTAAACTATGAAATAGTTTTTTTTTTTATTGCAATTATAAAACTAGAATCTATACATTTTTAATCTGATTTTTAAAAAGATGTACTGAAGTCTTACATTTTTTTTAATAAATAAATAAAAAAAAATACACAAGTAGCACTGGGTAGCGATTGCTAATACTCATTTTTTTTTAATTAGTAACGTTTCGAATATTAGAGGTTACACATGTTAGCGTCAAAATTAATGAAACGTTTAAATGTTAAAGTATTTTACAAGTATGGTGACGTCGGAAATAACCTTCTTATCCATTAAAACCTTCCCCAAAAGAAAAACATTGTTGACATTATAATGTATTGCATATTTTTGAGGAAAATATAAATATAGTGTATACTTTAAATGTTAATATTTACAGGATAAAACTACCGAACGTGTACCAATGGTCAAGGTTCTACATGTTGTCTTCCTCATTTCCTGTGTACAGAAAAAGATATGGGTATGGTTGCTTTTTGATTTATAAAAAGCACATACTTCAGTATGTGACGCTCTTGGATTCCTGATAAGTATAGACACAACCTCTCTTATAGTTGGTTATGTTGTTACTATTATAATTATATTCCAGTATAGTTTAAAGTCTAATCTTACTAGTGAAAAATGTAGCCGATAGCACGAAACTAGCTACTTTTATGATGAGAAAAAAAGTTTATTATCTAACATATATCTACCTTGTAATATTTCGATTTTTATTCTCATAATACACAATTGTTTGTTAGTAAAAAAAACATTGAACATGACAATAAAGTAATGTCTATCATTAGTATAATGATAGCGGATATACTAAAGTCCAAAAGCGACACAAAAAACGTCGGAGTATTGTAATTGAAATTGGCGTAGTCGTAGGCGCTGTTAGAGCGGGCGGATGGCAGTGATCAGATGTGATTTACTAGCTGCTCATTCATTGCGGACGGTCTTGAAGTGTCCAAAGCATCAGAGGGCGAGAGAATTGCCTCGCTATCGTTCACGTGATAACGATTTTGTCATTACAAGATGATCATGATAAAGATGCCAACAATCACTCGTGACAAAGAATGTAGATAAATCATGTGGTCAATTTGTTGGGATACAGTCCAGCAATCGATTTATGCCACACTAGAAACTTGCGGACTAATACGATTGTCAAATATTTCCTCTTGTAATCGCAAGGGGTCAAACGAGCAGCGTAATTACCAAGGTCGACGTCCATGGACATCCAACACTAGAGGAGCAGACGCGTTGCCGGCCTTCGAAAGATACACTCGCTTCTGGAAGAACTAAGTCGCACTGGTTGCATTCTAAATTTAAAAATTAACGGATAAATTAATTTAAATATTGTATGCAATTTATGCAATAATTTAGGTTTATAATTGAATATAAATTCTTTCATATCAACATTTACTTCCACATTTGAAAGTAGTTGTCCCTACGTGTTCAGATTTCCTATTTGATAGAAATTCCAAACTAGCAGAGCGGGTCGCAACTTTTTTTTTTTCATATAAAACTCGGAACGGACACTGCGCCGTGGATTTTATTAAAAAAAACTGTAGCAAAACTAACAAAAAAGTACGTGATTGTTGTACATCGCTGTTTGTTGCTTTTCTAACTAAAATATTTAAGTGCCATACGTTATCTGCTATTGTTTGTTAAATTTGAAAAAATGACCAGTTTTTTAGTTTTTCTGTCAAAAATTTTAAAGGCTAATGCAACGACTACTTAAAAGGCAAATAATTTTTGCCACTGGCAGAACGTAAAAGTTTCTCATGCCCAAATTTATGAATACAACGTAATTTTTTTTTAAAAAAAAACGACGATTATAAGATTGCAAGAAATACGTCATCTACTCAAGCTTATTTTAACTACTTATATCAGATGATCTCGTATCGAGTGGCCATCTCTAGATATGAGAAAGTGTGCCGGAGATAAACGCATATCAGAATAAACGAGATTAAAGTAAATCTATAGAATGGGACGCTATTATTATACGTTTCTTATGAGAATAAGAAATGGTCAAAATACTGAATGATATTCAGTAATAAATTAAGTCTAAGTTTTTGGACTTGGAGCTGAACCTGTGTGAGCTGCAGGAGAGTGACTGGCAGGACATGGCGCAGGACAGACGACGTTAGCGACATCTTGTGTTTGACTCCAAGACCCACTTAATGCTGTTGTGTCATCGGACCAAATAGGTTATTAGCAAACGACGAATGTGTAAAGAAGTGGGGTAATGTTTTGGTTGATATCGATGACAAACGTGAAGATTTTCGGATGATGATGAAAACGAGCCTTATAGTGCTTAATGATACCCTCATGCATTACGCGGTAAACCTAGACATTACAATTCGTCTAGGCAA
>JAODUI010000030.1:2130148-2142824 GCA_027563995.1 Papilio gigon | reverse complement strand
GGCTGAACGGATTTATCTTATCTTGGTGTTGGAATGTTCGTGGAGGTCTAGGGAAGGTTTAAAAGGTGAGAAAAATTAGCAAAACTCTAGTGAAAGCCTTAAAAATAGTCCTTTTCCGTTTCCCATACAAGCGTTTTTTTTCCGAGGAGGAAATGTTTTCTTTTATATTTCCTAATGAATTCAAAAATATGTTTATTTATTGCCTTTAAGACGAAACAGAGTTCGCGGGGTCAGCTAGTAATATAATATAATCTTATCGTGTATAATATATTATAATTGGATTTTTTTTTGTACTCTTTAATATAGATTTGTATGCCGAGTTAGCACAGACGACGGGAAGTCGTTGGTAGAAGGACCGTATACTGTGGAAGGCATTGGGCGCGGACTACGTCTGAACAGTGGACATACGTGATGATGATGATATGATGATATTATCTCATTAAAAATATAAGGATATGAATGCATGTTTGTATATATATTTCAACTATGAAAACCCACAATTGATGTGATATTATGAATAAAACGGTAAGAGAAATTTCAATATATCTTTAACTGAAATTATTTTTGTTGTATTTTTTTTTAATGAGAACTATATTTAGTTGAAATCCTATTGAAAAATTATAAACAACCGAAAAATTTATTTATTCAAAAAAATGTAATGAATCTTAATGTTGTTTGATAATTAAAAATATAAAAATAAACAATTAAAAAAAAATAAACAAACCTGCTTGAGAAAAGCCGGCGATATGATTGTCATTTTGAATGTCTTCTAACAAAAAAACACTAACACAAAACAGGCCAGTTCTATGCGTAACTAAACGCTTAGTATTGCTGATAAAATTGCATAAACCAGTATTAAAAAAAAGAAACAAAAAGAGAAATAGTCGAAAGAAGGGAAACGTAACGTCGTGGAGCGAATCGACACACCGGCGGCACTGACAGCCGACGCCGAATGCAGACTCGACCTGGCCACACGGACTCTTTTAATTATTGACGATGCGAAAAAAAATAAAATAAAAAAAAAAACATCTATCGTGAATCTGTTTACAGTGGAGTCATGTGAGCAATGATAATCCATATCATGTTAAGTAGTACTTGTCAATCATATTGTGTTCTATTTATTTTTTTATTCACAAAACTCTTTGAAGTATTGTGCTAACAGGTTGTCAATGAAGATACACTATTGAAGACTAGATGTAAATAGGTCGAGGATGGTAAATATTTACTCGCGCTTTGTGATTGGATCTTGAAAATTTGCCAAGGACACAATACATCGCGAATTACTATGTACGAAGAAAAATACGTGGTTAATATTACAACACGACACAGTGGATGATTGACCATTTGAAACTATCACGGATTCGATTCCAACATTCAAAGTACATTTACAGTTTTTAATATAAGTTTTTGAAAAACTTTGTAACATTTAATGTTTATATAAAATCGATTTCTTTGTGATATGGGATCATGGAATAAAAAATTGCCTAACAAAATTAGGTGCTTCCACTTATAGCTTGTCTTATCTGTGGTCTCGATATTAATGCGAAATTACTTAAGCCATTTAAAGTCATAGTGAAATAAGGGATAGGCTAACAGTACTATGCAATTTCTCGGGGATATAGGACGAATCGGACTAGCTACTTTCACTGGATCTACCACTTTCTACGTACCCAATAACACAGGTAAACCTTGTTTTAAAGTTATTTGCACAAATAAATAAACGATGATGTAAATAATGAACGACTCAGTCTCTGTGTAGGTTCTTATCTTATTCATCATTCAGTATAAAAGTGGACTATAAAAATATTCAAAAAGTTTCTATATGTTTTAATTACAAAAGCCATTAGAAAAGGAAGAAAAAATCAGTTAATGAAAAAAGAAAAGAACATATTATCCACATCTGATGGTCACTTGTTTTCTACACGCCTTTAGTCACTTTCAGTAATACGACGTCCGTCTAAAATATGAATTTTATTTAAAACAATTTATAGTATATTAAGGATTGATAATCTCGTATGTTCTCATTACTAAAGCACATAAATATTGTTTCTTAAAGCTTTAAATAACAACTAAATTTAAAAATAGAACGATATTATTTGAATGTTACAGCTTTTTAATTATCTATAGCAACGCAGTCTGTTTGGAATTCATGTTTAGTTATTAATTATTTCCGTATATTATAATTATTACAATACATTTTTTGTTTACTTTTACTTTTTTATTAATATCTACAGTTTATTGTGTAATTCCTAGCTTAGTCACCAGCGAAATACGAATGCATAGTTTATCTTAGGGTAAACAACGGGAACATAGAATGACACCTGACTAGTAGTAAACCGGAAGAACAATAGATACGTTATTGGTCCTTGAGAAAAAGGTACGCTTTAGTGAATGTAAAACAAGATCAAAATGAATTAATAATTTGTTGTTTTATATTAAATGTAATTTATTTCATAGGACGACTTATAAAATTCTCTAACCATTACAGCGTAACCAATACAACACTCAAGTCGATGTTTTTAAAATATGATGTTTTCCGCGAGTACACACGTCACGTCTATTCTGTCATGTGACAGACAGGGCAATGCATAACTTTGAATAATTTAATGACACTTCGTAAAGATTTGTAATTACTTTATGACAAATTATGACATTGAAGATGGGTGTAGGGATTTCCCACGTTTCTTTTTAAATTTCTTGATTGTGACATAGATGGCACAGATTTCATCAACATCATAGAGCACTGAGATGAGATTAAAAGAAGATTTTTCAGTTAATCTTGTGAAAAATGTGTGTAAATGAAGTTTTATGGCTTATTAATATCGCCCATCGATTCTCAAAGCATCGATAGCGTTCTAGTAATTTAATGAAATTAGACTGGATTCTCAATATCATCAACCTTTTTCCTTACGAAGGGTCGGCACAGTATGTACTACTCTTCCATACACCTCTGTCAGCTGTCAGATCTGAACTCACACACTTCCTACACATATCCTTCACCTTCGATCTTCTCTACCTTTATAGCCATCCACATTCAATCATATTGTAACGATGACATATAGATCCTTCTTTGATTCTATGTTTTTTTTTTGTATGTTGCTATGGTGATGTTGATTTTGTTTAGTCAGATACGGAATAAATGGCTCGATGGTTAAATAATTTGTTTAATTCGTTACAATATGATCTTATCTATGTGTATATCATCTCATCGTATAACGTATCCTTTAATTTCTATGAGGATTAATTAATTAAAATTTCCGTTTATTCAAAAGCATACACCGGAAATAAAACATTATATAATGAGTTTAAAAACAAAACATTATAGAAATTCGAATGATATTTATCAATAAAGTTGTTATAAATAATTCACGCCGATCTGGCAAATGTCAGCTGTCAGAGAGAACTGAACCATAGACACGGCTGCATGTGACTTAATGCTAATGAAAACATAATACTTGATAATATTTCCTTCAAACAATTAACGTACGATAAATTTTTTCATCTATTCGATAGTCAAATATTGACATTCAAACTCGTGGTTTTTATTTTCTTAACTTGTGACCGTTTGTATCGACATTGTGATGAGAAAACATTTATCTTTTTCATCACTTGGATTTAGAGATATTAAGTGTATATATCATGTTGACATGATCATCCTCAACCCACCATACTTCCTGATCTAGGGGCTCGGAGCCTACCCTATGTTAGGGGTAACTGCATAGTCAACCACGCTGATATGTCCGGACTGCATCACAATTTTCCTTCACCATTAGATCGTCGATTATATAAATCGTACATATGAATTTCGACAATCTAAAAACACCTCGATAGATGGTTGGATTCGAGCCCAAAACCTGCAGAGCACAAGTCAAGTGTTAACCCTTGAGCCACAGACGCTCTGTATACTAAGCTTACATCGAAATGCTTTTATTATTTTTAACGATTTGCAAGAAATCGATGAATTATCAATGTGGAACAAGGAAGAAGTGAAGGTGACATATTTATACAAAACCCCACACAATTGCATATTATCCTTGTTCGGAAGGAACATCAATATAAAGGACAGTCATAGTTAAGTCCTGACCTCTAAAACAGTCAAAAATAAGTTAACTTAAATTATAAAGTGGTTTATAAAGCATGGTTCAAAGACGTTTTGCGTCGCGGTCATTTGTTAGAAAAATATCCTGTCACAATATTTGAAGAATTGTTTTTATTTTAATTGAATTTAGTATCCCCGCGAAAAGATGTGAATTCCTTTTTTAAAAATTAAAAATAAATGTAATATCTAATTTTTACAAACCAAAGAGGTTTTTATTTTATTTTTCTTGCGTACAATTAACTTGTTTGCAGCCAGAATGAGCAGCTATTGAACAAGGTGTTCAAAAGCTGGGACTGTATCGAGTGTAGAATTTTGTTTATTGAAGGGCTTTTAGTAAATCCCCTAAGAGCTGAGAAAATCTCAAAGTGAGGCAATGTGACACATGAAAGAGGCAAAAGTAACCTATTTTAGATATTCCACTTACACCCTATTTGAAGACGGACGTAATTTGTTCCAGTAGAAGGGTTTCCTTAAGGACTGTTCGGTCTGCTGTCACGTACGGACTTTGTATCTTCATTTCAACTGAAGTGTTCATGTAAAATATGTATTTATATTTGACAGAATAGATAGCACTTTGTTTTTTACATTCTTACAAGATTATTTAGATAAGAAACATTATATACACGCCATCATTATAAAATCACCATATATAAAGTAAATAGAAAATTATTTCGCAGATAGAAATCACAAAAACAATTTTGCTTTATGCAAAATTTTAACTTTTTTTCTTAAAGACAAGAGGTCGGCAAATTGCGGCTCCGGAGCTGCATGCGACTGAGAATCTGGAGTGTGGCTCTGGCACAAGATTTATACGGGCTTGCACGGGCAGGACGAAGTCGCATTGCAAACACTTTCGTCACTAGTTTTCGAAACAAAGGTTCCTTCTTCAAAGTTGTCCTTATTCATCCAGCTGCACAAACAGATTTGTTTCTCAACTTTATCTAATCGTTTTAATTTGCATACTTGGCTCTTTGGCGAATAAGTTTACCGACCACTATTCTAAATAACGAATCGCGTTAAAGACTAGAATTATTCCATAATTACTAGGTTAGATTACTCAAACGACTAAAAATAAATAATCTTGTATACACCAGTATACATTTAACAAATTCATTTTTGAACACAGCCCGAGACTAAATAACTATTAAACGAATTCATTGTTACAAAAGGTTCCCTTTGAAACTTCGAGACTAAATCTGGTTAAAACGAATTTCGTAACGAACGAAAAATAATTATGTAAATTAAATTTGAACCCTAAGAGCGCTAGAGCGAGCTTATTAATAGTCTTTTGTAAAACATCTTTCTTACCAAAGGTCTCGGGGAGATCTTCATTAAGTATCACAATTCACTAAGAAATTCTAGTTCGCGTAGTTACACAATTTAGATATAAATTGTGTTATCAGGTTTACTAAAATGTAAAGGTGAAATACTATCTATTAGGAAATTAGATAACTTTCATTAGACGATTCATTATCTTTTTTTTTTATAAGAGAAGGGGGTAAACGAGCGGCGGGACCACAGGGGTAATCATCGACGACCAGACATCCGCAATACTAGAATAAATACGGATGCGTTGCTGGCCTTTAAGAGAGCGTTACATCATCATCAGCTCCACGTTCCTACTGGAAGTCTATCCTATACTAGGGATGACTACATCATAGTCAACCACGCTGGACTTGTGTAGGTTGGTAAACTTCAAACATATCAGCTTGACAGCATCAAGATGTTACCAAAAAAGTCGATCAAACGGTCTCCACTTCCGTGATCCAGCCGCTCGTTGGCCCATTCTCTTAAAAAAAAAAGTAGATATGAAATTCGAATATCAAAAAAACCGTTAACAAACACGTCACGAGGGCGTCATCATGATTTAATAATGAAATGTATGGATGTATTAAGAATTCTAGTCCGCACGTGCGGTTTGATACAATAAACGTGAGGTGTGTAGGTTACGCATTGAACCGGTTCCTTGACGTATGCGAAGAGATATCTGATGTAGAAATTACAAGGGTATTAAACTTGTTTAACATTTGCAAGGCTATCTACAAATTTCCTTTTGAAACTAGATTATAATTTAAATATGTGTAATAAAAACTATTTTAATCGGTGTTGCAAAAAAAAATACTGGCTGGAAAGGACTTCAATTTAAAGGAACAATACAAATCTAAAGAAATTCGTTTATTTTCCTTATTTAATCACACGGTGTTAGTAATTATTTGAAGAATTCTCGTCATGCCATAGTAACCATCAAGTGGAACCTGGGAAAATAAATAAGAACAGAGTTATCACAAAAACAACATAGCTTTTTTTTAACTAACAAAAAACAGTTTTTGACCAGAATTTTTTCGGCGAACATAGAGAGCACAGGTGACAACACGTTACAAGTATGGTATTAGTAATTTATGTATACTACACTATTGCTAATAGATTGTTAGAAGTAATATTAGTGATACTATAAACAAGAAAGGAATGACAAATGAAAATCGACTGTTAAAAACACAAGAAAGGGAACTTGGCCCCGTCACTCAAACAAAAGAAGAGTAATGATAACTAAATGAATAATCTACAAGTTTAGTAATCTTACTAATAACAGTTACAATGGTATTACCGATTGTCCTACAGAGTTCATCCAATAGAAATGCAACCGGGACGTCTTCCTAATGTAACCCTGTAGGCCGCGACTTCTCACAAATGGCTTTCGTATATCATTCAAGAAATCCTCTTGACCGGACCAACGCAGATTATCAACCCATAATAATTGCCCTGGGAACATTAAATTAAAAATAACGCCATCTATTGTTGGAACTGAATAACAACAGACTGCACTCGAAATTGGTTTTAACACATTTAAAAATGGAATTCAAAATAATATAAAAATAAACTCTGGTACCCGCCTGGTGTATTAGTAATCGCATCTAAATTTCCATTGTAAATCGTCACCGAGATATTTGTGTTTTGAAGTAGGGACTCCACTGAAATAAGAAACATTATTGATAAGTGGTCGCTACACAATGATATTATAAAAAAAAACAAACAAACACCTTTTTCAACTGCTGGTTTCATAAAAGAACTCCTGAAAGCTTTTATAACAGCCTCGCGTTGACCATCGTACACCACATTACCAGATATTCCAAGAAGTGCTGGAACAGTTTCTTGCATAAGTCTGTACTGCTCTGCATTCAGACGTCCGTTGAAGTATTCTGAAACATAAGATCAACATCGTCATCAGCTGTCAGTCACCACCGAAGGGCTCGGAGCCTACCCTATTAATACGGGTGACTAGGCCATAGACAACCACATTGGCCCAGTGCGTCCTGATTGACTTCACATGTATCTTTGAATTTCTTCGCCAATATGTGCAGGTTGCATCACGATGTTTTCCTTCGCCGTAAGAGCGTCTGATAATGTACATATGCAATTTGAAAATGGAAAAACATATTGGTACATGGCGGGGATCGAACCTGGACAATGTCGAGTACGGTCTGGTCAGGTCATACGCTTAACAACTTCGCCACCGACGCTATTTACCTCCTGTACTTAGTTTAAATAAAAGGCTAAACAAATCTCTCGTTGTTTGTAATAAAAGCTGTAGTTTTTTGCTACTACAATGTCACTCACCTTCTAATCTATCACGAGTCAATTTCACAGAGATGTCATCGAAGTTTATCCCGGCCGCTCCAGCGTTTACGTTAATGACTTTCTTTAAAGATAAAAACAAGTCGAAAGCATCTCCGTACCTTCCATCATTAGTAAGTCTATTTATTTTATCTGAAAAGTTTTCAACTATACTACGTCCGTCGCCATCGATTTTTCCGAACTCTTCAAGGTAAAAACCGATTTGAGTCAGCGCTAGCGCTGGTGATATTATTCCATTGCCGATCCCAACACCTTTTATAACGTTCTTGAATTGGTTTGCCTGAAATATGATTGTTTCTAATGAAATTAACCTTAGTATTTACTTACAAAGATATGCTTAGATATTGTCAATATACAATTATTTCCATTCTAATCTATCACATTCCATCAAACCTCTCCAGGTCCTCGATGTTATTGCATTCAACAGAGAATATATTAGTCTATTTCCCCATTTAGTGTATAAAAATCTACGAATAAATACATTAGCAAAAATAATAAAAACACACACCTCGGCAAGACGAGCAGCTAATGCGACCGCCAACTGTGCCCCGTGGCCTTGTCCGAACACATAAACAGGTGCGTTTGTGTACTCATTGTGTGTCTCATAGAACGATTTTAGAACACTAACTAAATTATCAACTGGAAAGAGAAATAATTTAATTCACTTTGAATGTTATCCAATAAATATATAAATATCATAAACTAGTACAAATTATACGTACCGTGGTCTTCAAAATTTGTAGATATGTTATTTACGTCTTCTGCCTTACTATATCCAGTGCCGACTGGCGCATCGATTAATAACAAATTGAAGTAATCAATCTGAAAACATCAATCAATGTATCAAATCAATAAATATTAGTCATCGTGAAGCACGCACAAGATACTACACAATATATCAGGTTTCAATGGAAAGAAAACGACGGGTCCGGACGAGAAACTGAAAAGTGACATCGACATATTGGGGACGAGATACGAACCAAAGAGAGCTACGGTCTAAGTGGAGATAAACATCAAATTATGGTCGCGCTATAACGAATAACAAAAAACGGCTACTATACATAACAGGTTAATTATTCCTGTATAGTTAAACGATGAATTATATTGTACATTCCAGAAACAAATACGCAGAAACATACCCATGATTCTTGTCTTCGTAAATTCGTTCCAAACGGTCCGAACATTTCGAAATTAGCTCGGAGACTCGGTGGCACGCCTGTCACGCCATCTAGCCATACTATCAAAGGTCGAGTGGTCGCGTCATCTCTAACGGTCGGCCAGAACAACCAGAACAGATCACCTACACCTGATATCCTCGTAAATGCAGCTGTATGTGAGTAACCGTCAAATCCATCGCCCTTGAGCTCTAAAAAAAACAAAGTTAAGCTGTATAAAACATCTGATGCAACATTTCTGCGAACATTTTTATAAAGCTACAAGAAATGTCGGGAATTCGTTTGATGTTAAAGGCGGGAGACCGCATATTGAAGGAAGGAATTGGTGAAGGCCTATGTCCTGCCATGGGTGGAAAAAAAAGCTAATGATAATGATTAAGATAAGGTATTCTAAATCAATTAAATACCACAATAATCTCTTGTTAAAAATTAATGAATGAAATTGAAGTCTTGTAACTATACCGTCCATTAGAAGTTTCAAAAACGATAACTGTAAACAAGGAAACCATAAACTAAAGCGATAACGCAGAATTACGTAAGTCCTTTCCCCTTTCTTGCATTGCCTAGAAAATGTAGTTCATAATTAACTTACTGATCGTCTCAAATGAATGTACACTATCCGCCAATCCCGCTACGAGAACAACCACAGATATGAAAACAAGTGTACACTTCTCCATTGTTAAACAGTGTCCAAAAGAATATCTCAAGTTGCAAAATATATTAACTCTGGAATATCAGATAAGTATTGTTAATTTTATCATCATATCAAATCATCAAATCAGATCAGAAAAAAAAAACCCAGAGTGTAATGAATCGATCAACATTGTTATCAATTCACAAAATATAGGGTGCTATCTGACACATGTTTAATACCGTGAAGTCGTTCATTTATTGACAAATTGCATATTGTCATCAGTTACACAGATTAGTGATGAGTTACTGCATCATCATCATCATCACCAACCTGCCTTTTTCTCTATGGAGTGTCGACACAATATGTACCATTCTTCAATACATATCTTTTAGCCATCATATCTGATCTCACACTTCTTACACATATCTTCACAATAAATCCACATCTTCTCCGGTTGTCCTCTACCTTTATAGCCATCCATATTCATTCTAATCACCTTCAGCACATACTATGCCGAATCCGCAGAAAAAAGGCAGGTTGATGAATCTCTTAAAATTTAATAGTTTTAATTGAACAGTCGAACTGTACAGTTAACATGTGTGTAGGTAAATAGAGTCGTACTACTTTGATATTTTTGATCATATCAGTTATCATATCGTAATTATGAAAGCAATCTCGGTAATGCAACAAATCAGATACCAAGTTAAAGATACTCTGTCGCGGTATATCATTGCTGATTCTATACATCTTATAAATAAGGTTGATGTTTAATTTTTTTTTGTTTCACTTGTATAATAACACCAACATGTTGTTTTATATATTTTTAATTATCGCTTTCGTAAATCATTGTTCGGAAGGTGAGTGAAAAAAAATATTTTTAAAACGTAAAAAAAAAAACAGTTGAAAACATTTCATTTTTATTTACTATGCATAACCTTGAGACGCTAAATATTGGATATATTTTAAAAACAACACAGGTTACTAATAAAAACGGGTTAACTCACGTGCAGATCGGTGTAGGTACCGACTAGCTTTGGACCTGGCCCGGGTTCTTCATCAAGGTGAGTGAACTATCGTGCTGTTCTCGCGGCCGAAACTAGTCGGTACCTACACCGATTTAACCATGAGTTAAGCCGTTTTTATTAGTATTATAGTGAAATGTCTCAATAAAGTTTTGATTGTTTAACAACACAGGTTATTAGACGAAAATAGTGAAATGATTAGATCAGACTAATCTTTACATTTCAATATAACCGATTTTTAACAATCAAAAGGTCTGCTCTTAGTGTCCTGTACATAACAAATCCAATGAACATATGTAACTAATAAAGCTGTATAATTTATTTGGAAGCAAAATGAACACATAAATAAACGGATTCATATTAATATAAGACCATCATAAATTTAGGTAGCACAATCTCACGTCAACTTTAATGCCACGACGTTTAAGGATTTCGCACGTCTTATTACGCATTGAATATAATATACTTTGTTATAAAAATAAATGAAAGTAAATTCTAATTATTGACCTTAATAAATATTCCTTATGTTACCACATGAGTTTGTCGAAGTGCGAGAGGACATGCAGTCACATAAAAACACTCCTAAGAATATTGTCAAGTACAAGTTTCGAGAATGAGCATGCTCCTAAAAAAGAACTGATAAGAAAAGACTGACTACCTTTTAAATAGATAAGTATTTCTTTAGACAGGGCTTTACTTTACATATTTTATAAATCTTTACTTGTTCTAAAGGTGAACTTAACTTTATGAAACCGCCCTGTTGATAATTAATCCATATGTTGACAATAATTAAGATATATTTATACATAACACTTGTGGCTGGACCAAATAATGCGCCGTTGCATTCATTAAAAGCCTGGCTAAAAAAAGGTACGTCACATTCGTGTCAATACAAAACTTCACTAAGCAATATATTAGACAGTTGGAAGTTCTGGGATTAATTTAACAAACTTCCTTTTCCATCATTAGATCACTCGACAATGTGTTCTATTTCGTTATTCACGCCATCTAGTGTAAAAATAACAATTTAATTGTCCTCGAACATATCTGCGTTTTTAATTGCCAAACGACGGATAATTTGTAATGGTGATAAACTATTCAATAAATATCGAAATCACTTTATTTGCATTTTTAGCCCAATTCGGACCGTACAAGCAAGCCTTTGACTATGTGACTGTACGTGAAGGAGCTCATATGTTCTACTGGTTGTACTACACAACCGCGCCTGTCGAACATTACACGGAGCGACCAATTATAATCTGGCTGCAAGGTGGGCCAGGCGGCTCGTCCACTGGCATCGGCAACTTCGAAATTCTTGGACCACAAGATCTGTCACTGAACGACAGAAATTATACTTGGGTAAATAGCATTAATGAAATTAACACTCTATCAAATTCAGATAAGTTCCTTGTAATCAAACGATTAATTTACATTTTAAGTAGAAATTCGCAGAGAACCAGTTTAATCATTTGAAAATATCACAGTAGATATTGGAGATATGATAAAACGATTAATAGCGTAGATATTATTGATTTTTATGATATACTATTATCTATGAGTAGAACAGTGATATTTGACCAGTTATCTTATGTTTATAATTTGAGATCTAAACATCTTTGAGATTACTAAGAAACCGCCTTTAGACTAAGATATGCCTACATATATTTTTCTACCTTCATGGTAAGATAAAAAGAAGCGTTACGTTAACTTGAAGTTTTTTGACCATGATTAGTAAATAAAGATAAAGAAAAATAAGATGATATAAACAAAATGAAAAATGATAAGAGTCCTTCACCGCTGAAGAAATTCATATTTTTATCCTTTATTTGGATAAAAAAAAGTAAATATGTAATTCTTTTGTTTTTTCAGGTTAAAAATTTCAATGTAATGTTCGTTGACAACCCCGTGGGTACAGGATTCAGTTATGTCGATAATTCAAAATACTTGACAAGAACTAATTTGGAAATCGGTAAATTTGACTAATAATTTAAGAAAACTGAATTTATGTTTATGTATGTGTAAAAGATATTGGCTGCCACGGACAGGTCGACGCAGCGTTGGTAGGCCTCCCGCACGATGGACCGATGACTTGGTCAAGGTTGCAGGAGTGCAC
>JAODUI010000030.1:2102299-2129279 GCA_027563995.1 Papilio gigon | reverse complement strand
ATGTATAGAGTTCAAACTGATATTATATTAGGTCATGGATGTTTGTAAAATTTCATAATGAATATTTTTCAAGTAAATGTATGTGTAAAAGATCACCACGGACAGGTCGACGCAGCGTTGGTAGGCCTCCCGCACGATGGACCGATGACTTGGTCAAGATTGCAGGAGTGCTCTGGATGCGGCGCAGGACCGGTCATCGTGGCATTCGATGGTTGAGGCCTACGTTCAGCAGTGGACAAAATTAGGCTGATAATGATGATGAAAATGTATTTATATCTGCTTTTCTAGAGATTGAGAGGGGTGACTATATGTTTTTCGCAAGTTAGTGGAAGCTAACTATAATCGTTTATTGTGTGTTTAACAGCGACCGACTTTGTGGAACTGATGAGAGGTTTCTATGCATCTCATCCTGAGTTTGAAGGAGTTCCCGTGTACATCTACGGACAGTCGTATGGAGGCAAAATGGCCATTGATATTGGCATTGAAATGCATAAAGTAAGTATGTTAAAGGTAAAAAAAAATATTCACATTAATGCCATGATTGTCTGCTGCTGGAGAACCTGTTACAAGTTAAGATGGGTCAATGTACCTATTTTTAACCAGAAAAATTTCGTGTGAAACGAATGCATCAATATTCATTCGATAAGATAGTTACTCAATTTCAGTTTTAAACTATCAATTAATGTTGTAGGCTGAAAAGGAGGGAACGTTGAAGTCAAATCTTCGCGGAATCGCTATGGGTAACGCGTGGATATCACCAGTCGATGCTACATTAACTTGGGGTCCGTTGTTACTGGCCGCCGGTCTGGTTGACCAAGATGGACACGATAGTATCCAAGCAGCTGCTAGAGAAGCGGAGAGGCTGTTCAACGAGGGATTGTACGTTCAATCCACAATGCAATGGTCACAGACGCAACGCGCAGTGTTCGCTGCGACAACTAGTGTCGATTTTTACGACATTCTATCACCGAGAAATATATCACTTCCGGACACAAGGAAAACTGCTTATGGTAAGCAATTGTCGTCTTTTAAATACTTTTTTATTTGCCATTAATTTCCAAAGACATGATATAATTATTATGTCCATAAAATTAAATTTAAATACGGAATATTATAGAGATGGCAAGAGAATTGATGATAAGAGATTCGCCGCTACGGCCTCGCAGCGGAAACGAGTGGGACACTCATGTATTAATGAATACTAGAGTCAAGGAAGCCTTAAGAATCCCCGCCAAAGTCCGCTGGCAAGCATCGTCAACTTCGGTCTTCAGCGCTCAAAATGGTGACTTTATGAAACCGGTCACTGATGGCAGTGAGTACTTAAATCATCTATATACCTGCAATTGTTTACTCATCATGTGATAGTATATCTAAAATTTAAAAGTACTAAGATAGCATACATTTTCAAAAAGTGATCTTATCGTGACATGTTAGGAGATTTACGTCTCATTTCAAAGTACACATTTAGGCTTCGTATGAAAACACATTTATCGTATTTCAGTTGAAAAGCTACTTAACGAGACGGACATCATCCTTACCAAATATAATGGAAATGCTGACCTTATCTGTTCCACTCCAGGTAATGTTAAATCATTTAATAAATTCGAA
Source organism: Papilio gigon (assembly GCA_027563995.1). Taxonomy (NCBI): domain Eukaryota; kingdom Metazoa; phylum Arthropoda; class Insecta; order Lepidoptera; family Papilionidae; genus Papilio; species Papilio gigon. The sequence goes on along the minus strand of JAODUI010000030.1, from coordinate 2,127,671 downwards.
ATCAACATGACCATGTTTTCTAATAAAATATACATATACGAAGTGACCTGAAATTAGTTTTGATTTATGTTAAGACTAGAATTAAAAACTCAAACTAAATATATTGTAGGACAAATCCTATGGGTTGATAGACTTCAGTGGGCGGGAGCAGAACAATACAAAAATTCTCCTCGTCGTCCAATTTGGGAGAACGACCGTCTGGAAGGATATTACAAAGCTCATGGAAACTTCAGATTCTTCTGGATCAACACAGGAAGTCACAGTGTAAGTATGACACGGGTGCATATATTTATTAGTTACTTAGTAACTGTAAGAAAGTTTTGGGCTTCGACACCAGAGAACGCCTCTTCTGAACGCCTCGTATCTTGTGAAGCAAGTTTGTATTTCCGTAAGATTCCATTTCCGACACACCTTCACAAAGTAACATAGATAACATAAAATTCACAATCAGTCGCCAACAAAGTTTATACCTTTGTTACAGGCACCGAGATCCAGCCCTGAAGCGCTTAGTGCTGTTCTACGTGATATGACTACGTTTGGATAACTTTAAAATTCGATATATACAATTAAAATTATCAAAGAAAAATGTGCCTTTACTTTTTTTATTCTTGATCCTTTTTAATTTATGACTTGAAATAGATATTAATCCCTTGTTTAAAAAAAATAATTATGTGTAAATATTCAATAACAGTGTATACTGAATATAAGAATGCACAAAGCGCTATTCGAATTTTCCTTTGAAGAATGTTATTTTAGGTCAGTTACAGTGGGTTGAGAATCTACAATGGCCGGGTCAAGATGGCTTCTCGAACAGATCGGGGAGCCCTCTCGTAATAGATACTAGTAAATTTCCAAGGCTACTTTCCTCAGACGGCATCGTTTCATCTCAATTGAATACTACGACCCAATATATTGCAGCGAATATTTCGTTTTTATTGAACTTATACTTCCTTAGTACTTTCAGTACTTAGTAGTATTAGAAAAAAGTCGTAAGTTTGGACGTAAGTGAAATTTCTGATGCAAATAAATGTTAAACACTAGGTGAACATTTTACAATACTGACTGTGCTGTAAATATCCAATACTAAACAAGTTAGACCGAGATCGAAGTATGTAATTTAACATTAATGCTTCACTATGATCAATCAGAATATCCTTGCAAATAATGAAATTTCTAAAACTTTAAGGAGCCCTTAGTTTCGAAAAGTTTTATAATTTGTTGCTTTTTGAAACTTTAGTATCGTTTGGATACAAAGTTTGTGTTGTATAATTATTTTGTATTAATGTTAGACAACAAATAATACTTAAACTAGTCGGTACCGACACTGATTTACACGTGAGTTAAGCCGTTTTATAAGTAGTATACAAACAGAACTATTCATTTCACTAGTTATAAAATCAGGCATAAAAATTGTAAACTACCCCAATTTTAAATAGATATGTTTAATATTTAAATGCCGAACCATTGACAATATTAACAGCTACTGTGGTCTAACTTACTCTTTGACTTTGTGAATAGGTGACAGAACTGTCACTATTGTTAATGTCATGTCCGAATTCAATAAAAAATATTTCAGAGTTGCAAATTTGTGCATCGGCCACAAATGAAAGCATTAAACGTTTAAATACAACTTCAAATTATAGAAAAATCAGTTTATTAAGAATTGAAAACATTCATAAGATCCTAACAATTAGAACATAAAGAAAAATGGCTGATATACTTGATATATTAGACATCGAGCAGCCTGGTACTGCTGAAATCACCAGAGATAGTATTTTACATGGTGATAAAATGAAAAAGAAGTATGTAACTGCGAAAGCTGCTCGTAGACCTGAAGGGATGCATCGGGAAGTATTTGCATTGTTGTACAATGATAACAAGGATCTGCCTCCACTTTTGCCGACTGACACAGGTAAGTGTACTTAACAAATGAACATCGTAATTGTATATAGGCACTCGTACTCAAATTCGAATGAGTATAATTCTAATCAAGTCAAAATGAGTCCAATGTTTGAGTGAGCGGAAAAGTAGTGGGGACACGCTGAGAACTTTAATCGGTAGTACATTTATTTTTAAGAACTATCAAAGTAGGCAAAGAAGACTATCAAAGGTACATATTTAGACACAAAGTTTGGTTTACAATGTCCATATATTTCTGAATGAAGTCAATTAAATGTATGGGTTGTATTTAAAAGTGCCTTTGACTATTAAAAACATGATGCTATCTGCTCTTTTTCGTTATTTAATTATTTAAAAAATATACTAACTTAATTTGTATCTAAAGGCAAAGCTTACAAACAAACAAAAGCAAAGCTTGGTATGAGGAAAGTGAGGAAGTGGGTCTGGGCTCCCTTTACCAATCCAGCACGTAAAGATAATGCAGTCTTCTACCACTGGAAAAGAAAAACTGATGAAAGTAAAGAATATCCATTCGCACAGTTTAACAAGGTAAATAGAATTAATAAGGCTTTAAAAATGTAACTGAAAAACTATCATAACTCTGTAACTTTTCATTTTATTTCTTTTATGATTATGTATTATGTAAAAATTTCTATTTAGTATAACTAAGAAATGTAATAATAACAATTGTAGTGGCTATTTTATTTCAGCAAGTTTCAATACCATCATATTCTGAGTCTGAGTACAATCAATATTTGAAATCTGAAGACTGGAGCCAGGCGGAGACCGATCACTTGATGGATCTGTGCCAGCGTTTCGATCTGCGCTTCATCATCATCCACGACAGATGGGATCGCGCTGCCTTTAGGGATAGGAGCGTGGAAGACTTGAAGGAGCGATATTACAACATTTGCGGCATTTTAAGCAAGGTTAATTAGGAAAATAATTTTTGTTAATGTGAATATGACATCAAACTACTGATTTATTTATTTTTGTGCTTTCAATAACTACCATAAGTAAGCACAAAAATTTGTACCAAATTTTATATTTATGCAGTCTCTAAGTAGAAATGAAAATTATTGAAAATAACTTTTGTTTTGGTATAATTTGAAAGAAAACATTAATATTTAAAAAAATTTAAATTTCTTGTACTTCAGGTCAAAACAAATCCATGGTCAAACACGGTCACCATGGTTAATGGAGAGAAACGGGTTTATCATTATGATGCAGAACATGAGAGGAAGAGGAAAGAACAGTTACGCAGATTGTTTGACAGGACCAAAGAACAGGTAATATAAAATTATTAATTGACTATAAATTACTTTTTGGTTTTAATCATGAATTAAAAAAAATAGTGATTGTCTAATCTTCGAAATTCGATTGTAATTCAGATTTTTTTTTAATTAAAAATGGCTTTGTGCACTTTTAGATGTTAACTTTAACTTTGTGAAATTTTACGTTAATAGAGTCGCGCTCTTACCTTAAAAATGATGTTCTATTTTCCCTACAAGGAATGTACTGTGTTTAAATACTTCTATTTATTACAGATTGAAGAAGAACAAATGTTACTCGCTGAACTTAAAAAAATTGAAGCGAGAAAACGTGAGAGAGAAAGGAAGACTCAAGATCTTCAAAAGCTGATATCAAGGGCGGATGGAAACGGCGCTACAGCTAGCCAAACAGCTATATCCAATGATGGACTGAACACACCGTCTACCGTGTCCTCTAGCATTGCAAGGAGACATGATAGAAAACTACATAAGAAGAAACTGGCTTCACAACAAAGACCTATGCGAGCCATTGAAACTGTTGTAAGTATTTTTTTGTCCCTAAAATATGGAAAAACCATAACTTTGTTATTTCAAGTTACAAAAGTGCCCTCAAACAGACTAGGAAACGAATGAACAACAAAAAAAACCTCAAAACTCTTCACACTTTAATCAACATAAATATTGGAAAGCGTTGTATATTTTTTTTTTACCTCATCAGACAGTAGAATGGTCCGGTATAAAGTTCCCGGAGGCACGCGGCACCGGCGTGTGGCTGCGCTCGCAGCGTATGAAACTGCCTCCTGGTGTAGGCCAGAGGAAGACCAAGGCCATCGAGCAGGAGTTGAGACTCATGAATATTGGTATTTAAGTTTCAGTACTTCCATACATTACTACATTATTTGACAATATGGCATGTAACGTTTAAAATAGTTATTATGTTTCTTTTTACTATCATAAATGCAAGTATGGATGGATAGTTGTATGGATATTAGTTACCACCAAATTTTATGAGCCGAATGAATACATTGGTCGACATTTAGTTCTAGAAAGTTATAAATTCATTTCAGATATAGCTCCAACTCCAACTGAGGCTATTTGCAAACACTTCAACGAGCTGCGCTCAGACCTCGCTTTAGCTTTAGACTTGAAGAACGCTTTGACATCGTACGAGTTTGAACTGCAAGCATTGAGACATCAGTATGAAGCTCTTAATCCTGGCAAGGTAAAGTAATTTATATCTGTTATTGTAAATTTTTTTTTTCATAGAACGAATTTTCAATTTTTTTTTAATTAAGTGAATCTGATCATTAACAAAATATTAGTTACACAAAGCAAATGTTACATGCATGCTAAAAAGTAAACACATTTTTTTTTAAATGTCCAGTCACTGACTTACTACAAATAATTGTTACATGACATATTAATGTGAACTCTATTTTTCAGACACTGACAATCCCACCGTCAATTTGTAACACGTCGGCCGAAGCGGACACGAAGCCTCTTGGTGAAATAATTGATGTAGTTGGCTCTCCGGGCTCCCACAACAATACCATCTAGTATTGCCTCTGCCGAGCTTTCAATCGGACTTTGTAGAGACAAGTTTCACATATTTTGTGTACCACTTGGTGAATGTGTAGTGATAATCACGTTTTATGAACAATAAATCCATCTTTTATCACATGTCGGTGAAATGTTTTGTCATTATATCAAGATATTAAGAATACAAATGTGAATTGTTTACATACATTAATTTTATTGTCATCTATACTTGGTGTTATTATAAGAATATTATGTAATAGAAATATTGCATTATATAATAAAATGTGACATTTGTATTTTTCTTTTTATGTCAAGATTAACATTTTTTAAATAGGCAAAGGCTGATGATATACTGATTTAAAAAAAAAATGTAGTAAAAAAAGTCTTAGACAGCATATTTTTTAAATACATATGTAATAGGTATAATGCATTATTTACATCAAATATATGATTACGATAAATTACCCAAGGAATGAAAGTAAAACTCTTTTGCATAAATTTATTAAAATCAATCCTTATACTAAATAGCTCCTTTGGGGGCTCCGTAAGCATCTGGCATTCTTTCTATAGTGAACTTGTGCTCAGCAACATACATGATTGGTACTCCAGGGATTTTCCTTATTCTTCGTTTTAAATCTTTATCATTAGTAGCTACAATATAACACTTGTGCTGTGTCACTCTTTGCACAATGCAGTCATCTGCATATGTTCCTTTATGTAGGCACGCTATCCGCTCAAAGCGTGGGTCTTTTATAATTCTTAACGCAACTCTGTACTTTCTCCCCAACTTCTCTAACTCACCTAAGACACAGTCTGTTATATACGGAATACATTTAGCATATAAACAATCCATCATATTCTGTATTATGTCTAATTTGTTTTTTATTGAAAAGTTTATAAAATTAGTATCAATAAGTATGTGGTAAGGTGGACCCAATTGTGTATTGTATTGGAAAAACAAAGCAGAGCTTGTTTGAGGCACTTCCCGGATTTTCATTTCATGGGGATCGATGGCTTTCTTCTTTTTGGGTTCGGCTCGATCTTTTGCTTTGATTCTAGGATCGCTCGGACTAATAAGCTTTTTCATTTTGGCAAATCTTTTTTCTACTATTTTTCTTGTCTTGCGTTGCTTCCCCTGAAACCATGAGAATATCAAAACATTATTTTATTACATACAGCTGCTGTTAAGTTTATTTTGATTTCATTTTTATGACTAGAGCACTCACCATTTCGGATTGTAATTTTATGAATAGTTATTAACACAGTTATTTATTACTACTGTTAATCTCCAAGTTATATTATGACAAAAAATAATAAATAACCTCCAGAAAAACAACAAAACACATAAATAGCACCAAACACCACGCTCGTTTTATGTGAAAAATAACCAAATGACATTTGGATCTGGAAGACAAGACATTTGACAGTTAGTTAAAATTTCATGGCTTACCTACAAGTCTGTTAAGTAGAAACATTTGGAAATAGTTAACGTAATTTTTGAAAAATCTTTCAAAATTTAATCTGTGAACCAACAATTTGACATCTTTCTGACATCTGTCACGGGATAAGCTTGTCGCCTTTTATTATTTTTCAATCCAGTTTTATCTCCACTAAAAAGTGGTAAAAACATTGCTCGTAAAAATGTCTGCACATTTGTCTGCAATAGATCTTCTTAAATTAGGAGATGAGGATAGGAAGAAACCTTTTTTAAACCAGTACTGGGCATATTTGGTAGGAGTTACTTTTGGAGTTGGAACGGGAGTTATGATCAATTTTGGCACAAGAAGACCAGCCTTTAGCGGTAATTTATTATATAACAACAAAGAACTAAATTTTACATTTCTCAAGAATTGTTGACGATATCGATGGCGAACGATTACATAACATAAAAGGCATTTGATTGAACTTATAGGTATTCAAAAACACGTCCTTGGAGTGGCCGGATGGTGTGCATTTCTAAATTACGTGCAGAACCAACGAGATGCTTATTTTGCTGAAAAGGACGCAGTTTATCGTCATTACGTTGAGTTACATCCTGAAGATTTCCCTATTCCACGTAAGTTATGGAAAAGTACCAGAGGTTTGGTTATAAGTAGTATAGAGCTGTGACTATAGTTTTTGTATGGCTAAATTAGTGTATGCAAAAATGTTGGTTATTATAATGGCTTTGAGAATATGTATAATATCAGAAATAGAAATGTTTACAAAATTAAATGCACAGGGGGAATGCACAACTATAAAATATATTTGTTTCAGCGAGAAAAAAACTAGCCGACGTTTTTGAACCCTGGGTGCCCATCAGGTAAATGTTTAGACTTATTAAAATATTAAAAGGAAGATTCAACAAATGCTTAATTTATATGTTCAGTGCTAATGTAAAGATGTTATTAGTCAATAAAGTCTAGACAATATTGTGTTTTTCAATGTTTTTTTTTATTTACTATGTTCAGTTGGCTCCTGAAAATCTAGAGAAAGATATGAAAAAGGAAGAATAAATAAAATCACCTATGCAACTTAATAAGGTTTATGTTTTAATTTTGCATCGACAAAGTCATGGGTTTCAACTAGTATAGTGCAAATCTGTTTAGTCTATAGGGATTTATTAAGAACACTTTACATTTATAATATTGTAATTTAAATATTTATAAAGTAACTTATAGTACAAATCAGTACAAGAAGAAATATTCCGTAAAAATAAATTGAAACACTATGTACACTAGTCCTTCAACATGTGTCCGAAACATATATACAGTTGATGCAGTAGTGGGCTGGCTGGAGTAATCCACGACCTGCCCTCGTACAAAGTACATGCCAGATGTGTAGTTGCATAAACCATAGTCATTATAGTTACTATTTTTTTCTAATTAGGAAATGTATGAAATATCTCCTTTTCAAGATCTAATAAACTGTGGTTTGGTTCATTTTTTACATTATTTCTGTGGCCATTGTAGAGGCCAACGTCTTTGTCAGTCTTCAAATGAATTTCCCTTCCATCATCAAGACCTATGATGTCAATGTGATTACTATTATTGTAACCTTCATTCTGCAATGAATTTTGTATTGTGTTTGGATGCTTTTTCATTTTATGCAGTTTCTGAAAATTATTGTAAAGTTAAAAAGAGTACAAAGACCAATAATTTCACTTGAAAAATTATGATATCGAAAAAAAAATGACTATGTTTTTTTTTATATTAGTGACCTCACCGTGACAATCAATGGCAACAAAGGTTTTATATAATTAAAACTTTCTGATCTTCTTATATTGATTATAATATTCTCTGTACTGCAATAAGATATCCTGCTGTTTTGTGCTACTTACAAGATCTCGACTGTGAACGTAAGCAGCGTCACACTCATCGCATTTGAAGTCTTTGACGCCTCTATGTTTGTTCATATGTCGGGTCAGTTCACTGGACGTTATAAACGATTTATTGCACAATGAACACTCCTGTAACATAACATAAAATAAGTTGATACTTATCATCGTCATCATCATCAGCCCCTGTCTGCCTACTGTTGGACATAGGGCTTTCCCAATGCCTTCCACAGCATGCGGTCTTCCGCTTTCCGCATCCAACCACTTCCTGCCGTCCGCACTAAGACGTCGGTCCTGGAGGGAGGACGACCGGCACTTCTGGTCCCCAACCGACTGATACTGACTTGACTTAAAGTCCTATATCCCGTAGTGGGGCAAGGGCATCAATAGTATGCTGCCAGCTTATTTATAAAGAAATATAATAATAATATCTTTACAAAATTTTAAATCAATGGTATTCAACATCCTTACCATACAATTAATTAAAAACTTACATGATCCTTTTGACCTGTGTGGATTTTAAGATGAGCCTGAAGATTACTTTGTGCAGAGAATTTTTTACTGCAAAATAAAAAAGAACAAGTTTTACAGACTACACATATCTTATATCAGGTGAGGTACCTGTCTCATATTGTTGTCTTTGGTTTTCTAAGAGAGTGCAAGGGATGACAATATATATGTATGAGGACAGTGCAAAGGAGTTTATGGTTATACTATCTGTACTAAAAAAAAGATTTCTCTCTAGGAATAAAGACAGAGAACGACGGGGACGTATTTTTGTAGAAGTGTTCAAACTGACTTGATAAATACCTGCATACTTGACACTGAAATGGTTTCTCACCGGTGTGTGTTCGTAAGTGTATTGTCAGGTTGTGTTTCTGTGAGAAGCCGCGTGGACAGTACATGCAAACATATGGTTGTTCACCAGTGTGCGTCCTGGAAACAAACAATGGAAATATAGAAGTGTAAGCTTTTTGTCATAAATATAACACTCCTAAATGGAAAAAATTACTGCACAACCAATTGTTGTATCAAAGTTGTGTTTAATCATCCCTTAACACAGATTGCACTAAATGTTCTCTTTGAGTCTCCTTTAGTGCCCATTTTATAATAGATATAAGTTTCACTGTACCTTATGTGCGTTTCCAGTTGGGCATTGCATCTGAATTCTTTATGGCATTCGTGACAAGAATGACTTTGCTTCGGTTTTGGTTTAGGCCCACGTTTCTTTTTTTCTGACTCTGGTTTTTTTCTGTAATTCGATCTGCTTTTTTTTTGACTGAGCTTGCATTTGCTGTGAAATAAAATGTTGTTTTTTTATTAAATTAAATTAAAAAAAAACATCATTACTTTTCAGTTATTATGTAAATATTATATATTATTTATTATTATGTATATATTAAACCACAATTGTGCTATGGCCATATTTTATGACCTATTCATAAAGATATTTTGATATTGGTTACTACAGGCAAAAACTGCAGGTAAATTATTTACCAACCATCAAAAATATTATTTACAATACATACCATTTTTTTATTAAAGTAGCACGAGGTATCTGAAACAAAAATTAATTAATTGTATGGAACATTATAGTACATATATGTATGTGGAAAGATATACCGATGGGAGTAGGTGTAGGTAGAGATGGATGTGTTCTGACATGGCTGACAATATTGAGAAGGGACTGACAACTGAAATTACATAAAATAGATCCATTTAGTGGATGATGACATTGTATACTGAATCTATGTAAGAGTGGTAAGGACAGCAGGTAATTATTATTAAAAGTTAATTAGGTAAATATGTTTTATATACATACAAATGGATCTGTCATAACAGCAACATCATGAGACCTGTAATGTAATCAGAAGTTAATATTTTATGATATGAAAAAAGCGACTTTTATAATAATTAAACATACCATTTAGTAACTTTATCATTGTCCATTCTCTTTAATGTACAACAGTTTTTATCCTGCAAAAATATGCATAAAATATTTGAAACAAATAATAGCTACATACAAAAAATATTTCTTATATAGGTACATACATAGTTTGGTGAATCTGTCATCACGCCAATATCATTAAATCTGTGAATACATTTAAATCATGTTTTAAAAAAATTATCGTTCATACCAGCCACTGTTTAAATATATATTTAATAAATATCTACCTATTGACTGTTTGCAATCCATGGTATTCTCTTAAACGAATATCAGAACTTTCACATAGATGTTTGAAATGATACGCGACTCCTAATTTGTAAACACAATTGCTGCAAATTTGTTCTGGTAAACCATCATTATCACATATCTGCAGTTAAGAAGAATAATAATTAATACCATTTTAAATAAAGTTAATTATTCCGATTTGATTTACCTTAACATTACTGCAGTATTCTATCATATCTCGTAAAGATACTGTGTAATTGTCTACAAAAATCGAGGAGAGGAGCCCGCCTTTCAGACATATCCTACAGACGTTTTCCATTCTTTTTTATGTTTCCGCAAGTTTTTCTTGTTAACTCAAATTTCCTAATTCTTAACAGCTCACTTCATGTTAGGTAGGGATGTACGATGTCATCTGATTGGATCCGATGCAATACTTTATTGTTGCTTTGGTAGATCGATAGAACAACACTATGCAATACCATTCATTCGATGTTTTATCGATACCATGGCATGCACCTATCATAATTCATATTCCTCGATCCAGAGGCTCTGTATATCGATACAGAGCCTCTTAGAAAATCGTTTCTGGGTCACAACCGCAATGAATCGATTTAATTGATTTTTTCGATTGTAACCGATCACTGACAAGACAAACGATAAATTTAGAAGAATTTATCAATGTGCCAAAATTTATTTTATTTTATAAACAAGAAACACTACATGCTTCCTTAGCACAGTTATTCGTTAGCGAGTTTAGATTTTGATTTTCCAAATGCTGTATTTTAGAAATAATCAAGATTTATTTACTGGCTGGAAAAGGCACAAAGTCGTAATAACCCCTTAAGTGGACTGTGAGTGCGTCAATACAGAATAATGGCAATAATTACATTGATCAGTGCCAAAACTGTATTAAAAACTCTGAAATAATGTGTTGAAAAATGTTTTTGTTTGTGATTTGCTAGCATTTAGTAACTTTTTATATAATATTACCTTACATTCAAAGTACTAATTACAATATTTCAATAATTGAATTTGGATATGTACCTAGATGAAAATTCCGGTTCAAAAACAATGGTGTTTTAAAGAAGGTCGCTCAAGAAAAAAAATTATGTATTTCAAATATGTATTTGTAAAGCCAATAAATATTAACATGCTATAACCAGTGTATATAACACAATGTAAATAATACTTTTTTTTATCTTAAACATTAGCAACTGCGGGTATCAATTTCTCGTATATCTCGATTCCCCTCAAATACACGTCTGCACGCAGGAACTCGTCGTGATCGTGCAGAAGAACTGGCGTGTTGTTCATTGGAGAAAATCCTATAGCAGGAATGCCCACTCGGCGGACATATCTACTGTCGGTACCTCCGGGGAATATCCTACAATCCAATTTGAGGTCCCTGTAATAAAAAAAAGAGTTAAAGCTGCACTTTATAGTTGTCTTAAAGCACGCTTATAGTGTGGGTTTCTCAAACTATGTCGGTTTGACATAACGACTCCAAGTGTCAAACTAATTAATTTAATTTTAATAATTTGTGTTTATATTATTGTTAATACGTTTTTAATAGAGATTAAAAAGTCTTACAATTCATCACAGACTCCTTTGAAAGCGACCCAATAAGGGTTCGAGTTATCCAACTTAGTACATTCCACATTTGGATTTTTCTGTTCGAACTCGAATGTCACGCCGTCGCCTGCTTCTTTGCACCATTGTGTTACCTGTAATTTTATTATTAGTGACACAGGAAAGATGGCTTCGTATTTTACATTCCAAATATATTTAATCAACAAAATCAAAATCCAAAATGGCCGACATATACGGTATATTTCTACGTTCCGTGTCGGCCATTTTGAATTTTCACCAAAATTCTTAACATTGAGTGAAATTTTATAATGTATAAATGTCATTAACATTTGGAATGTTTGAGTTTTTATTTTTTAATTATACATACGTCTATAATTTTGCTTTATTAATTGCATGAGAGCAACACAATCGTTAATTACCTTATTCTCAAATTCTTCGTGGTCAACAGTGACAGCTAATCGGACATCAAAGACCACAGTTAGTTTTTCTGGCACAACATTGGACTGAACGCCGCCCTGGAAAAATTATAGAAAATTAGACGAATCCTACAACCAATTTAGTTCGTCTATGGTCAAGTTATTAAAAGAACTTTTATGTAAAAAAATACATGACTACATTACAAATAAGATAAAACTCAACGGATAGCAGGTGTGAAATTTTGTAGTTTTTTTTATTTGTTGTCAATACCATTTTACAATAAAATAATCTTATATTTAACGCTAAGCTTTAATAAACCGTAAGTTTCATACTAGCGGTAAAGCAACAATCAATACAAAAACAATTTTTCATGACAATAGACAATACCGTTGTCATAGCAACCACTAGATACTTTTTATTTTCTTTATTAGTGTCACTTTGACATTATAGTGGCCAGTAACATCTACTTTGCGTATATGAGTAAAGTTTTAGCTTGCGATTAATCTATGGTTATGCTTCATAATGAATGTTTGCTACTCACCATTACTTGCGTAAGATTGACTGTAGTGACATCGCCAATAGTCAGTTTATTGTCACTTTCCAATATTTCCTTCTGTTCCTCTCTCATATCCATAAATTTATCGACAATGTATCTTAACTGAAAGCAATGCATAGTCTTTGCGTAACAAAACAACAAGATAATGAAACATTTATTTGCAGCGGTTTATCAGTCTTCATATATTTCTTAAACTAGATTTTCTACGACTGCTTTATTCAATTTGCCGAGTACTTCCTAATAAGATTTTTAAAGGACCTACAATAGTTCTTATTAAGAATGCTAATAGTGTAATTATTTATCAATAAACTACCTATGGCTAAGAGTACCGTATACAATACGTGACGTCATCATAGGCTTTACAAAAATATTTATCCAAACTGTAGTAATATTTGTACCTTTTCACCGGCTGTATTTGGGATCAACAACGACCCATGTCCTGGTTGCCCGGTGCAGTGAATGTGCATTTCTGAATAAAATAAATTCACATAATTTGACAATGTTTCTACAATGAATGTATACCGTTTGTTCTCCTATTTGTATACTTTACAATACATAAGTACGTAAATATACAGCAAGTTTATATTTCAAAGTATATGAAAATGAAAACTAATTAGCTTAACAATATTTTGGCAGCAAGTTGAGTGCATGCACGGGAGCGTATAAAGCCGCATTCTGTTATGCTAATGCATCAAATTATTGTTATGCAAATTACGTACGCCAAATGCTTCTCTCGCCATTGAAAATTATGAATTCATCTGTGGGATTGGCCATTCCTTCGTCCAACGCGAAACCTATGTTCAACGCTTTGAATTCGTCGGTTAGAACGAACTTTTCCATACCGTCGTGTCCTCCGATCTCCTCATCTGAAAGTTACAAGTAAAATTTAATTATTTAATAAATAACACTTTTGTTGAATAAATCTTTAAATGTTGTTGGCAGAATGAAAAATCTAGCCCTATTTTTTTTATCACCGAACAATTTTTTCCCTATGTCCAACAGTGGGCAGACAGGGGCTGATGATGATGATGATGATGAACGATTTTGAAAATGATAGTAAACGTGGTATCACAATCTACTTGAATTCTATTTCACAAAGTATTTTTAATCTGTGTAAAAAAACACGAACGAATAAAAACACGGTAATTATTTAAATTACTGCAGGAACGTGTAATAATTTAACCCAATTAACTATCAAAATGAAATTATAATTAAAATTAAAATGGATGTTTAATATTATTTACAATTAACCTCTTTTGCGGCCAGCTTATCAAATAAATATAACGATGAAATACCTGGCACAAAAGAAATATGTAGAGTTCTTTTTAGTTGCAAACCAGCTTGTTTTATTTTTCTAATGGCTTCCAGATATTGAATACCGACACATTTCATGTCTTGGGAGCCTCGAGCGAAAATTTTCCCTTCTTCATCAATATGTCCGCTAAACGGCGGGTATGTCCAGCTGTTCTAAAAGAAAATATTACTAACGTGAGTTTCCCTTGCCGAGTCACATAGAAAGCACATTATTTTTGTTCAAATAGTGTCAACAATTAACACGTTTAAAATAACGAAAAAACTGGCTGGTTCGCTGCCTGAACACTATGCCTTACAATTTCTAACCTAACCTAACCTAACATTTCAAGTATACATACTTGGAACACGGGAACGACGTCCATGTGAGAGTTCAGTAGTACAGCAGGCGAGGTAGGATCCTTTCCCGTCCATGTTAACACCACGATAGGTTTTAGAGGCACCACTTCGTATATTTTAAAATCCAAACCTATTTCATAAGCTTGTCTCTTTAAGAATTTTACGCATTCATCTGTAATAGTGAAAGTAGTGGTTAATACATCGTGTTTAGAAACATTTACTAATATCTTATAGTATCAATAATATACACGAGTATTAATTAGATTAGATGACTGGCTTACGGACTTTTTTCAAAAATACTTTTAACGCATGATTTCTTTAAAAACCGTTTTTTCAATATAACATTAGCAGATTTTTGTTAATTTACTATGAATTTTTTTACCACACTAACTAAGCTCCGATGTTAGAATATGGTCCGTGACAATAGTTGAATGGAGGAATTAGAATTCTCGGACACATGTTCGGTTTGTATTGTTAACCATTAGGGTATTGGCGCTGAAATTAAAAATTTTATCTAACATTTTATCACTAGTGATAATTTTCTTTGGCCTATGTCCAGCAGTGGGCTGACCAGGACTGATGATGATAGGATAGTATAGATATAATAGTAACTGAATTTAATTCACCTTCGTTTTACAAGGACAATAGAAAATTACTAACATCATTTTAGTCATCCGTAACTAGGGGAAGTAGTTAGTGAACGTACGTAGCTGCGTGACCTAACATCCATTGAATAACAGGGATCAAATTCGCTGTATCCTTGTTACGGGCCGGATGGATATCCCAGTGATTTAAGAATGCTAAATGGGTTGACATTTCTTATTGAAGTTGCCAGTAAAGGTCGCATCTCTCCTTGTCCCTATAACGAGATGCACCACGAGCGTTGCATCGGATATGCAAATGATGTTTTCATTTAGGCTAATAATAAAAAGACCGAGCTTTTGTAAGCAACCTTTTTCATATATTAAAATAAATAGAAAAAAAGGGTCGCCCGGATTTCGGCTTTATATGATCACGCTATGAGTAATTTAGAAAAAAATGAATTTCACATGGGTGACACCGTACTGGAACTACTAGTTTTATATCTAATTAACATAGTAAGTTCCCACTTATGTGACAAAGTCGAACTATTATCGGGCTGTTTAAAGGTTACAGCTTTATCGAGAGAAAACAATAAACAGACCTCTTCAAACATATCGTAATGCAAACTCCTTGCTTACACAAGTGAAATACGATAAAAAACAATACAAATCTTCCTTTGACATTATCGAAGGAACTGCGATAATGTAAAAAAAAAGATATTTCAATCTATCATGCTCTATGGTTATCTCTTGATCTTTATCGTGAGTTTCACCGACATAACCTATATAATATGATCTCATTTTTTAAAAGTAACATGACTAGTTTTTATGCTGTTGCTTAAGCTTCTATGAACACCAGTAATCGAATTTCGGTCCTTATTAATTTCGTAGCCACTGAGTCAAAGTTAAACTTGCATCTTATATACCTAGAGTGCTAATACAACAAAGTGTAAATAATCCTATGTATTGTTACATTGTTATTTTGTTTACACTTATTATCACTTATATAAACCGGTTATGGAAATGACCCGTACAAAGGAAATATGATATCTAAAATGTATTTGAATATAATTAACGTAATTAATTTATTTATGCTTTATTTATTTTTTAAAGTCGAGAAATAAGTGATTTATTCTAATATTAAAATGGTTGTCAGGAGTCATCAAGGTAATGTTTAATTGGAAGTATGCATCTAACTACATTATTTTTATTTTATTTATATTAAACAAATATACATTATTGCGTCAATTTATACGCGAGTAAATTTGAAACGAAATTTGCTTTGGCAATAATTGGGCCAATGGCCTTGACGGAGACGAACGTCGCTATAGGTTAGTTACCTATGTTAGTACATTTATCCTGTCATGGTATCTCGTTTTTTTTTAATTAATAATACATTCTAAAATAAAAAAAAATCCAAAAAGATTTCTGTTTTTCTGATTGGTTACTAGTGGATAACCTCACTATTTAATTTCAATAGATAGCCGAGATGTTTATAAAATAATAAAGAAATGATTACTACACGCTATAATGTTTAATAACTACGAAATATTTTTTACTACTTTCTAACCTCATAAACAACGCGATTGGATGTTATTTATTTATGTTTCTTGACTGCAGAGGTCGGTGACCTATCCAAGGTGAGTGTTTGGCCTACAGCATTTAAAAAAAAACTCTTACCGTAATCGATGTTCGGTTGTACTGATGGTATTCTCAAATATTCAACGAAATTCGCCACAGCCGGGTTATTTTTATACGCGGTCGACATGATTCTCCTTTAGCAACTAACGCTAAAATGAAAAGACCGCTTGTATGCTTTGTGAATTGGACGTAATTTCGACATGTAAGTCTTATCAACTTGTCTAAATAACATAATAGTATTATTTGTTTATCATTTGATAAATAGAGATACGAGTATAAATCTTTCTTATTATTACCTACGGAACCCAATGATCGGTCTCGGTTCAATTTCGATTATCTAAGTGTGTACAAGGAGACAACAAATTTGTCAACAAAGTCATAGTCTGCTCTGTTTAAAGCAATTAGATTTCATTCTTTGTTTAAAGCGCAAAAGCTACGACTAAATCAGGTTTTAGCATCGGAATACATATTACCATTGACTACTCCGTTTTCATGAATAGTTTAAGAGTAAGTTGACGTTAAGACATAACACAGCATGTATTACACAAATAAATAAAACTGGCATATTATAGTAAATACTAGATATAAGGTATTAAGTAAGAAAAGTCTTATGAGGTTAATACCTTAACTGAAACTTAATGTTACTTTCTTTATTATAAATAGGCATGTTAAAAGAAGGTCCGATGACGCGCAATAGTTTCTAAAGATTCAATGTGAATTGACTGCTCTTGTTTTACAAATACCCGTAACGTAATATATTTTTTACATTAAGTGTCTACCTGGAAACCTACATCCTAGACAAATGTGCTAGTTGCGTTTTCCTCACAAAAAAATAAATTCTTATCAATTAATAATATTCGGCCGAAATAATTTATTAAATTAAATGTTATGCATTTTTCCTATTTTTTTTAATTGTGGCGGAACGATATGATAGTCCTTGTATCTTGGAAAAAGTTTTTTTAACAATGTCACCTGTCAAAAGTTTCTAAGTTTTATAGGTTATGTTATGTCAGTTGTGGATTAATGTTAAAGATTTGCAAAATAAAAATAAGTTTGTTGTATTAAATAAATTCTGGGTTTGTTTAATGCAGTAAGCATAATGACTTCTGTATTAATTAATGCATTTAAGAGGCTTAATTTGTCTATAAGGCCGCAAATTAAGGTTATTTCTTCGAGTTATTCCACTGCAGTTACAACTGCTAATTCATTAAGTGTAACTCAGAAAGAATGGAAGTATCCTCCTGTATATACAAAACCTCGTGAGGTATGGATCGAGAACTTGGATACTGTTGAAGAACAGAAATTAGGCTTATTTGAGTTGCATCCTGCGGTATATGCAGCAATGCCTCGGATAGATATCATCCAACGCAACTTTGTATGGCAAACGAAGTATAGATGGGTGTCGTGGGCGCATACGAAAACTAGGGCTGAAGTGCGAGGAGGTGGAAAGAAGCCATGGCCACAGAAGGGCTTAGGCCGCGCCCGACATGGCTCTATACGTTCACCTTTATGGCGCGGTGGTGGAGTAGTCCACGGGCCGAGATCTGGTAAAACACACTTCTTCATGTTGCCATTTCACTTACGAATCCAAGGTCTGACATCAACATTGTCAGCTAAACTCGCACAAGATGATCTGCATGTTGTTAATAATTTGGAACTACCAACTGACGAACCAAACTATCTGGCAGATTTGATTGAAAACAGAAATTGGGGACCTTCTGTACTGATCATTGACGAGTAAGTTCTTCAAATATTATTTAATTATTTGGGTTTAAACACTCATCACTATACGAGACAATAAGAATACAAACATACACTTAAAAACTAATACTAGTAGAATTTTACTATTGTGACATTTGACATAGTTACCTATAGTGACAATCATGTTTAAAACATTTGTCTACTTTCAAAGATGAAAATCTTGTAAAGTGCAATGTTTACATTATTTTTCTTTTAATTTCAGTACTGACATAGCTCCAAGAAACATAACAGTAGCAACAGATTCACTTCCGCATGTCAATATAATTCCTGTTTACGGCCTGAATGTGTACTCAATGTTGAAACATGATACATTAGTACTGACTCTTGCTGCCGCTGAGAGGATAGAAGAAAGGATCTTGCATCATCTTAACTCTATCACAATGGAACAACAGAGAGAATTCAAACTAAGTCAAGTTTAAATTATTTAAAAAATAAACATGCGTGTGAAGTCAAGTTTAATGGAAATGAGAAATTTTATTTCCCCATTTCACTTAATATTCTATTTACATTAGAAATGTAAAAATTAATGATACAAACATATCTATTTGGAATAAATCTTGGTTGGTTTTTATAATTTCTCATTTCCGTTAAATTCAACCATAGTTAATATCAACATAATTTTTAATTAAAATAGTACTTTGAAAAATTGTTTTATTTTATATAATACATTGGATAAACGTAAGTTTTAATATAGGATATTTATTTCTTTCCTATCATACAATAGTGCAATAGTTGGGATACAGGTTTCTGATCATAAGGTCGAAGCCTAGCATTGTACTAGCCAACTTGTCACCAATCTCTCATAGCACAAGCTTAGTTGGAGTGGGTACTAGAGTATATTGTCACTTAATATTAAAAAATATATAATTAGGAACTTACTGATTATAGAATACATTTTATTTTTGTAATATTCACAATGCTGGTTACAAATGAGTTATGTAAACAAAGAGAACAGACCATGTTTGCTAAAATTTGCAGAAATATATTTTTTTACATTACATTATTACCGGTCATGTCTCGTATAGTAATTTGCTTTATCCCACAGTTTCTAAATTATATAAAATAGTGTAATAACTGCTATCTTTAGTTTTTGTTATTACTTAACAAAATTAACTGTCAAATATTACACAATTATTAAATATAAGGTTCACAATCAACCATATGTCAAAATGTATTATGTATTTTGAATTCTAAGGGCATATCATTCAAGACACATATTTGAATGTCATTTCAGTATTTCATCTTGCGGTCACCATTTAGAATAGAATGTACAATTTCACCGGATATTAACAGGATCATCATTTCAACTTCTTACTCTGAATAAGTGGTCTAATTTGAACAGTATTCTGAAATAATAAATGCTATCATTATAGAAACATGTTAAGTATGTACAATTTAAAGTTATATAGTAACCTCATAGATGTGTCTACACATTAAAAAATATATTTATTGTGAATAAATAAATTATATACATATAAGGTAACTTTCTTATAAAAATGAACTTGTTGGACTAGTACTACATTGATGTTCCTATCCTAGACAACTCCAAGAATAGTCTATTATGACTACTTGGACTGATGTCCCAACTAGGTTGGTATGTTGTGATGAATCACCAGCATCACCTAATGACACCATTCACAACTATGTTGTATTTTAATAATAAGGCACAGCAAAAATACAACATACTGATTTAAAAATCATTACTCACTCTACTAGACTGTGATGCAGCACTTCCAGCCATTTTCTGACGTATACTCCACCTTAGTTCTGACCAATTGTTCTCTCCGGGTACATTAGGTTTGTATTTTTCCCATAATGATGAATAATAGTGATACAAAGAAACTGGATCGTGTTTTCTTTTTACAGGTTCTTTTGGTTTTCTGATAACTAAAATAATAAGGTAAAGCCAAATTAAAATATAAATATTTAAATTATTTTCGAAGTCTTATGTTCTATGGGAAGACATACTAATCTGTATTTTTATTAATTTAGTGCCATTCTTCACTGTAAAAATGATATTTAAAAGCGAAAACTTACAGTTACTGCTAATAGTTGGTATAGTTTTTGTATCTTTAGATAAAATGTCAGTTTTCTTCACGTCTCGATCACAGGAATATGCCTTCTTTGTTTGAGTAACTTCCTCTTTCATATTATATAAATTAGGTGCCGAGTGTACGTTGCGAAAGTCTAAAAGTTTCTTAGGTCTCTGACTTTGTTTAGAACAACATATTATTATGTCACTGGTTGTGGCTCTTGATTTGGTTCTAGAAGAGAATGTACTAGCGCTGTGTAATCTTTCAGGTCCTAAGTTCAAAGAACTTTTTGTGTGCTCTTTTTCATGTTTGTGTTGTAAATCGTATTTTATCAGTTTCTTTAAATCTGAAATTGTTGTTTTGCAGTTATAAAATTCTCATAGAGTTTAATAATCTATAATTGATTCATAGTATGTTACCTGTTATGAAGTATTTTAAAACTTCTCCACTTATGTTATGTATCCCTAAATGATTCAAGTAGCGTAATATTTCTCTTGCATCTAACTGTGATGTTATTTCGCTATAATCATCGTTATCCATGGTTATATGGAATTATTAAGTTTTGACTGCAAAATGTTTTCTGATTTAATTAAGTAAAATAAGTAATACACAAAACAGCTGTTTAGATTTTCTAAAATAACGGTTCACAAGATTTGAATTAACGTCAAAATGTAAATGATAACCACTGCCAGAGTTGCCATTATCAATTGAAAACCATAGGTAATAAAAGACATTTTATTTTACTTTTACAATTTTTTTTATTAAATTCAGACATTTGAAACAAAACGAGCACTTGAAACTTTAAATAAAAGCACAAGAATTAATGTTCGAGTTCTTTACGTAAAAAGAATAACTCGATAAGCTTGTGTTATTCAAATGCTAATTTTAAACGATTGTTTTTTGTTCTCCTTTTTATGGCACCTTAACAAAACCCTTACAAAATAATAGTTTAAATGGTAAAAGTTAAATTTGTTCTACGCTACATAAGTTTAAAGTTTGTTTTACTTTAACATGTTTGCGCTTGTGAATGATTAATATTATGAGATATGACAAGTCCGGGTCGCAAGTCTTTGTAGGCTTGGGTCCCGACGCCCTCAAAATAGTTTTTGATTTGCCAGTACTTGTGTAAAAAAGCAAACAATGTTTCGAGTGCGGCTACGTAAGCACTCTTATACATTTCGCAAATGCGAAGGTAAAAGTACTGTTTTGTATCATTAAAACTAACGACGTTCTCTTTGGAAATTTACAAGGCTTTTACGTGTAAGTAAAAGGAATTTACGAGTAATTCAACCACACGAAATGCTTACATTTAAATACTTTTATTGTTTCCGATTCAATTTGTTGTTTAATAAAGTGCATGGTAACACCAGACAGTAGTAGTCGTAGGTATATGAATAATAAACGGTAAGACTAATGGAACAAGGCCACTTTTCTTTTTATCCATCTAGCTGTTTAAAAGAAACATTGATGCAAAGCTCTTGAAACATATATTTAACAATTATGTTACTTAAAACCGGTTGTTACAATAGTGATATTAAGACTTAATTTTCATAATTAATATTAATAAAAAAAAGGTTTAATAATTACAGGTTTTTTTTCGTAACATATATCGTAATGAAAAGAAAACGCGAGGCGAATAGACCTTTTACAGTAAAAGATTTGTTAACCATAATATCTAATGATTTAAATACGTAATTTACTAATTTGTTTGTGTTTTTTTAAGGAAGGTCATTTTGTCCTTATAAACTGACCACCTCTGATTTGACCAAGAGTGATTTTGTTATACTGCTGTTAATCATTAACGAGTTTGATGCGTCGGTAGGTACATTTATAAATTAAAATTAGTAATATTGATGAAAGTAATTGAATGTTTACAGTTTTACTAGACTTGGGGTGAAAAGATATTCATCTTTTTTCGAATGAAAGGGGGGATTGATATGTCAAATGTGGTTTAGGGCTGCTACAAACCTCGTTGAAACAAAATTATTACGTATGCCAGTTATAGATGTTTGCCGTTTGATTAAGTTAATACAAAAACTTAACTTTTCATCACACTTCATTGCGGGTTAAAAATATCTAACATATCGCACAATGCAAGTTCGATTCCAGGTGCAAACGACAAAAAAAATGTTATTTTGAATTTTATATTGTAAAAGAAGCGGTACTAGAAACATATTTTTTCACTTTCTACAGTTTTGCATTTTATGCAATATTTATATTATAAAAATATACTTTAGTGTTTGGAACATGTAGATTAGGACGTAATTTATAATCCAACATGTTTTTCCTATTTAAAGTCGAAAGCGGTTTGAAAAACTAAAAACTAAGTCAAAGTCTAAAACCGTATTGATTCACCCCGTTCTTCTGTATTCTAAGTTTTAGGTTATCATAACATCATGCTATCTACCCGAATGAATCATTTCCTTGAGTAAACATTGATCGGCAGATTGAAACCGGCGACAAGTGTAACTTGCAGATATTTGAATATCAAAGTTTGTTTTATTGTAGCTAAAATATGGAACATAATGTATTGACTAAGTGGGAGACTGCGTTCAATTCATGCGTGTACGAATAGCACTGTCACAGATCGATTGTAAACATCGCCAGAATAAACAATGTCATCAGAACATTGTCAATACGTCAATATGGTGTCAATAACAAGCTTTTTTTATATAGAGGGAACACAAGCAGCGGGAACATAATGAAATCTTACTATAACACAATCAAATAATATATTTTCATCTATCTCATAAGAATAGAGGAATTACATCTTATTTTTTGTCAAGTGTTTCAGAAGTTAAAATACATGGGAAGGACACTAACCCATAATAATTACATTATCTTAGTTTAACTGATTGTAAATCTTAGTTATACTCCTTATTAATGATTCGAACAGTCTACAATTAAAAGAATTAAAAAAGAAAGATTAACAATATTGAAAAGTGTAAAAGAATAAATTAATGACTGGCTGTATAGAATCTATGGTAAGAAAAAGTTTTGTCCGACTGACGAATCATAACGTAATTACAATGACATTTTTTTTTAATCTGTACATTGAATGTTGCTGGCCAGTCTATCGCAAATTGGTGCGATGCCAACTTGCTGAGATCTAATACAATTAACTAAAACAAATCTAGCCTCCGCTGCGCTGCCTTACAAAATGTATTATTAGATAGAACAATTGTTTTTGTATTTCAAAATTTAATTCAACTAAAACCGTAATTAAGACAGCCATAGACATAAGAGCGGTTTCAAAGTGTCGCTACTTACTCCATCTAGGGGTAGCTAAAAGCCGTTAACATTTTTAATGGCGACTGCAAATTACTGTGCATATACAGCGAACGAATTAATAAGGGAAAAATAGTAAAAATATATACAATTCGTAGTTATAGAAGTAATAACTAGTAGTATAAATGGATTAAAAATTGGTTATCTACTTCCACTAGTGTTATAAAGGGATTTAAAACGAAAAACAATAGCTCGCCGCGCTTACAGCCACAAGGGAGTATGAACGCAACGTTTGTTGAATTTAAACCGATTCGTTCCGTTTCAAACAAACACATTATGTTAAAACGATTTTGGTTCAAAGTTTCTATAATTTAATCTTTGTAAGTATCGTGACGAACGGTTGACTGTTCTTTTCACGTTTTACCATTAAAGGGCGATCAAAGTATGTATTTATCGATATATCTAGAATAATTGGTCAATCAAAAGCAATAAATTTTTCAAATTCTCTTTAAACACTTAAGGAGGTAAAACATTTTAAGAGCGCTTAACTATATATTCCTTTAATAATAAAAGAAGAGAAAAACAAAGTAAAATCAGTAAGTATTGGTAGTTATTAAGATAAGTGAGACGCTATTAAAATAAAGGAAAATAAATAGTGCGATATAAGCATGGAAATCTTTGCTGCACTTCAAACACTGGCTGGCCTACTTCGCAATGTAAACGCTGCTTGAAGTTATTACGGTCAACAGGCGTGGGGAGAATACCGAAGTAGATAAGTGTAATTCTAACGACACTTACAATAATAACCTACCTTTTTAATTCCACCGTCTCCGAGTCAAGCTCTGAGCATCAGGTCGCACAAGTTACTTAGAATAACACCGATAAATAACTTTAAACTTTCGTACTTTTTATTTACGGAATATTCGTAAGAAACGGGATTCATAATGAACTATCGAAGAACTCCAGTCAGTCCGTGTCTAGTGCATGCAACTGCTAAAATCACGTAAGCTCAAAAAGTGACTAACATCGTATCATTGGTCACATCACATTAATATTTCTTTTTTTTTAAATATGTCAATTAATGAATAATGACAGCTCATTGTATATGTGTTTATGCATTTGTCACTAACGAATGACAAGGGTGACAGAAGGATTATATATATTTTTTAATTTAATAACTACATAAATAAGTATAGGAAAATACAAAACACTTACTTAAATTAGCGTTTTTCTGCGATGCAAGTGTACATTGTTTACTTTGTTTTCTAAAGTAAATAACGTAGAATGTCATTGTAGGTAATTAACTAATGTATAGTATGACCACTTTAATACTAGTATTAAACAGACAAAGAAGATTTTACGTTTAAATTTCGAAACACGCAAATACGATATTCTATTCGGGCTGCGTTGTAGCGTTTAAAACGGCTCGCAATATCCGATATTGCTTCAAATGCAAACGTATCCGCGCTAAGTACGCTTCCACGGGGCAAGTGTTGGCGCACCGCGTGCGTAGCTTCCGCTCTATTAATGGCTTAAAGCTTTTGAATCAAAGCTTAAATGACAATAATCTTTATTTGTAATCGGATTTACGTAACAAAAGATTCTCGTATTAGTGTGTTACTACACTACTTATAAAACGACTTAACTCACGTGTAACTCGGTGTCAGTACCGACTAGTTTCGAGCCCATCGGGGGCTCATCTTCAGGGTGAGTGGGA
>JAODUI010000030.1:2082872-2101377 GCA_027563995.1 Papilio gigon | reverse complement strand
GGCCAGCTCAGCATTTGCAGGGATCGCCTGGACGGTCCCCACGCTGGTTTTCAGCTGACTCCTATTGGACTCACCTGAACCCTAAATACTAAAAACAATACAAACAGAGACTATACTATATATTACTGAAATATTATCACAATTAACATTGCGTGAAATTGAAATAAATAAGAGCGAAATATTTATTATAATTAATATTTCCCATTTAAAGCATTCCGTGTAAATTCGGAAGTCATTTCTCTGTGGAGCCACTGGAATGGCCTACATATTGTCGCGTTCAAGAATGTGGCTCACATTTTACGATGTCTTAATAAAGCGTGCCACAGAACCGCCTTCCATATCAATAAGCAGTCAGAGAATAATGAAATTCCTCTGGAAAATGTATTTGAGCCATTACATTTTTCTTGTTTTCATAAAACTATAAAAGGGTTTCAAAGAAATATAGCAAAACACGCACTTATGACCTGAAAGTAAAGAAAAATCTAGCAGTATAACAATTTACTGTTTCGATTTCCTTTCTCGTCTTGTCTATTTGTATTATTTCTAGGCAGCACATACTCTACGTTGTAAATAAATGTGCTGAGTTTTCAAATAAGAATTTTTACGTAATTACATCTACGAGGTATCTAAAAATGGGTACACTGCATTTCTTGTTTATCTTACTAATATATAAGTGAAACGTTGCATGTTTGGATGGATGGTAGAAGGTATCTCCAGAAAGGTTTTATGATTTCAGTGGCTAATTCCGACGGCAAAACACGAAAAACAGACAAACGCTGCATCCAGGCGAGACAGGACCGGTCTTCGTGGTATGGGGGAGGTCTACGTTCAGCAGTGGACTTCCTTCCAGTGTTTTCGTTTTATTTTCCTATATTTTACTTTTGTTTATTAAAGGATGTGTGCGGTAAGGTCTAATAAATATTTACAAATGACGACACAAAACATAAACGCAATCACGTTATCAAATCCCGGCAAATAACGAAGGTTTCGTAAGCAGAGTTCTCTATATAAGCTTATGTTGTATTCAAGTAATGAACCAGAATTAATTCGCTTGTTTGTCGAACAGCGAAACCAAGTTTTGTTCAAGAACATTCGAATGTATAAAGGGAGGATTGTTGGTTTTGAAGATTAATTCGGAAGTGTTTTTGACTTCAACATTTGAAATGTTGTTCGTTAAGATTAATTTATACACTCGAGAGTAATGAATCCGGGTCACTTAAAAAAAAACCTATGAATCTTGGAAACCAGAGTGCCAGCTTTATCAAATGAATGATGTTTAATAGACAATATAATACACCTTAAATTAAGGTATTACCGCTTATTTCATTCAGCTAGCTTTCTTAGTTTCTTATAGATATGGGAGTGACAGAAACAACGCTTGCTCAGTGTAAACTGTTTTATTCAGGTCTTTTAGACATGGCGGTCGGGAGAAGCTGACCGTTTCAATTCGTGCAGGGTGCATGTGCATACATAGATAACAGTTTTTAAAATTTACAGGTTTCTTTAGGGGACCCGCATTCATTGCTCTCGTCTATATACAAAACACAAGTTCCAATTTAAGCATAGATTAAAGGATCAAAGCTAATATTTTGTAAATCGCTATTAATTAATCGTCTTTTTAAAGATGACTTCATTTAATATTCCCGTAATAATATTGTTTTTACACTGCATAGAGTTTTCGGGAATTACCAAAACGTCTTTTATGACCATTTTAGTTGCAAAGTTTACTTTAAACCCACAAATTTCTTACAACACCATTTCTAAACTTCATAAAATAAGTTATTTTGTCTATTTTAACTTTTATATAACCATTTTTATCAGAACTCTGTCAGTGCTAGGAGCAAGCGAGAATCTTATCAGAAAATATTGCTAAGCGATGCCAAAAATAAATTTTGTAAAAGATTTTCATAGTTTATACATAACTACGTTTTATAAATGCTTAATTTTAAATTCATACGTTCGCGCTATTTCCTTAAAAAAGGAGTACAGAGATGTCGCTTCATATAGGAACTTTTTAAATGTCCTAGATTAGAGTTTGTTTTTTTTTATAAGAGAAGGGCTAAACAAACGGCCGGATCACAAAGGTAGTCGTCGATTGTTTGTTTATTTGTTTAAAGTTAATATTGTTTGTTTAGTTGTATAAAGTTTTCATGTATTTTACAGTATTAAAAGACATAAATTTTCTTGTGAAACTCTGAATATCAGTTACAATGATATACTGTACTCACGGCTAAAATGTTTCGATGTTCTCTTTTGAAGATTTTTTTTCTACAATCTGAATCATAATATTTGCATTGTAATGAAATCTTTTCCCAAAAATACATATAAATGTGATAGAATGTTAGATAAACTTTTAAAAATGTCATATGTGCTCGTGTCGATATTTTCTTATCTCTTATAGAAGGTATTTTAAGAAAAATGCTATTTACAATAACCTGTTTCATAAAACTAGTTTTAAGATACGCAATGTCTATAATAAAGATATTGAAAAAATTTTCCTAACTCACGTAAAATTGTGTTTATGAAGATATCTTGAGAGCTTAAAGTTTTCCTGTTTTGCTTTTGAAAAACAAACGATTAATAAATTTCCGTGAACAAAGAAAAAACTTGTAATTTTATTAGTTAATTATCTATTCGTCGGTATTCTGCTGCTTTAATGTTTTAGTTTGTTAAAGTTCATTGTAAGGTATGTTTGAGACAAACAGAATGTATCAAAGTTATGTGGTTTTGGGATCTACATTCATGGAACAAGGCTCCTACTATACTACTTATAAAACGGCTTAACTCACGTGTAAATCGGTGTCGGTGCCGACTAGTTTCGAGCCCATCGGGGGCTCTTCTTTTGGTCGCGAACGCGCTATAGTACCGATCCCACTCACCCTGAAAAAGAGACCCCGATGGGCTCGGAACTAGTCGGTACCGACACCGATTTACACGTGAGTTAAGCTGTTTTATAAGTAGTATAGTGAAATTTCTCCCGAAAATTTAATAGTTCAAAAGGCTAGTACTAGCTTAATAAATGACTTTGTAAAAGTCCTGGTAGATTTTGCCTCAAATATAGTAACTTTGATGTCACCTGCTTTGCTGTAAAATTGTTTATGCATATAAATAGTAAATTTCTTTGAAAGCCAGATAATATTCGGTCCATTTCCTTCAGATATTTTCACCGGTTGCGTCGCGTCCGGCGCAGGAAGAGGACGCTGCATATTTATGAAGTGCACACCAATTCGGTATTGCCTAGGCCGTATCTTTAAAAAATCATACTGTATTTATTTTGTGGATAAAATTTAATAAATATATTATTTGTTTGTGAATTACATTCCTCCCAGAAAATGTACATGTAAATACTAAAAGTGTCTGTTTAAAATAATTAAGGTTGTAATTTGTAAAGAAAACATTACTGAATTCATTTTGACTAACAATGAATTATGAAAGAAACAAGAAGGGTTACATCTGACGTCATCAATCCACGCGCTCGTAATGTAAGGTCGTTCATTTGATAGAGCTTTCCCGCTGAAATGAGTGCGGGGGCGTTATTTGAGGCTGTATTGCTGCTATTTACCTTAGAAATAATCAATTTTAGAATAACATTATAAATGTAAATACGACTGTAAAAGGAATTCATTGATTCTACAAAGAATCGACCTAAAAATGAATCCAACCAAGGTAAAATACTTATAAATAACATTCATAACTCGTTTACTATACAACGTTAGTTAATACTTGACATTTCTTTAATCTCTTTATGTTTAACATAGCAAATAGACTATACTTTGTTCGTGAAACATGTTTACTCAGAGCTGGACACGCAAGATAATGTAATGAAAAAGTTAATGTCGACTAACTCTCGATTAGCATGTCAGAATAGTTTTAGAATTTTATATTATATATTACAGTGGAATACTACGGGATAAAGTTTTAACTGTGTTTAATAATTCTTGTTTGAATTTAAAACTATATTCTTATTCTATATCTATATTTTAATATAAATAATAAAATACCAGATTTCGTAAGGTTTAAGTAAAGAAGTCCAACGTTCAGGGAATTAATTAAGGTTGCATTGTCCCCTTTGAGACTACCTTAGTTCACGGAAACACCAATCCTTCTTAATTGACACGACTCAGTGTAACATACACTATCTTGTCTCTAATTTACTAAGAAAATACGGTTTTGATATTTTTCTTTTACAAATTTATTTCGGGATTACGACATCTTTTTTGTTTGCAAAATAATCCTCCTCGTTTAAGCTTCCTTTGCAAAATATCTTGTAAACAGATTTTAGAATGATGAATTAGGAATCAGTGGGCATTGCGCCTCGGTATTCATTCTTGAATATTATATTTCTGTACCAAAAATATTGTTATTTAAATCTAAAGAAGTAATTAAATAAAACAGTCGACTGTTTTTTTTGTTCTGATATTTCTATTGATCAAAATATTCTCTGTACCCGTGTGGGTTGTATCTAAAATTAGAACGAACACACACACACTTTGTTTTTGTTCACAATAGATTCGACTCTTACGTAACTAGGCTTCGTTCAATATTCCAGCCGATAGCCGAGGTAACTGACGTTAAAAGCTTATCCATAACGCTACAAGGATTATCGAACCATACAATAAATACTATCACGAAAATATACTATAGACTGTTGAAACAAAAAACATTAATTTCTTTTACAATAAATTCTCACTAGATTATTCCTATAATACAGAATCTTCTGCATCCGCATTTTAATTCCGTAACTCTTTACTTTTACTTAATACGTAAATGTAACATTTTTTTTTATTTATTTAGTTTCATATCATACAGTTTAATTACTTTAATATTTTTTTCACACACAAACATACATCTGCGTGGTTAATCTGCATTTATTTATATTGTCTTTGAAACAATTAATATAAGGTAACATGGTGTTGAAGTCTGAACTCTGTTGTGTACGCAGCATTCGAAAATCTTTATGATTTTCCGTCACACTGTTCTATACATCTGCGTTTAATGGCGATAAATTAGATGCCGGTTTATAGCGAGGGTTTGTTTTGTGATAATATACCAATATGTTTATTTATATCGAATGAACCGATTATCTGCACGTAATGGCCACACTCTTTGTAACATAAAGGGGTTAAGTTACTGACATATTTTTATATATGTAATGAGGAAAAACAATTGAAAAAACGAATGAATAACGCATACACTAAGAATAATTTCTCATCTCTTTATTATAAGCGTAGGAACAAATGTTTACATTTTAATAAAATTTGATTACAGTTGAAATATCGCACGAGCATAACTTTGTAAACAAAGAAACGTCTACGTTGACTTCCTACACATGTTTACGAAATTCAAATATGAGTGAAAGTGTTGTCATCAATAATATGAATCATAAACAATAAGATTTAAGAAAAAAAAATTTAACAGCTATAGACTCGTGGACTGAACTGTTTTTTTCAATAGCTATTTTTTATTTGGTTTTGTTCTTCACCGAGTTTCTTTTTTTTATTCTTTCACACCTGGTATTACTCTTGGGTTTTCGCAATTCGCGCTACCCACACCACGATGGCTGGGTCTCTATTTCTGATAGATATTTATGTGTTGTATTCAAGAATTTTCTCTTTCGAAGTATTTATCGCTCTCACAGTTAGTTCAGTCGTTGCACTAAGACTTAGTTGATCAATAACTAGTCACTTTGTGTTGGCTGGAGATTCTCGGCGTGTTTGAGTTGACGATAGTACAAGCAGAATATATCGGTCGCAGTGGAAAACTGAAATGACGTCATTACGTAACATCTTCAATTCGTATCCGCATCGTATCACATATATCATGTGAATTTTCAACGTGAACGCATTTGCATAGTAATTTATCGGCAAATAGCTCTCAACTCGAGTGCGAGACGTGAGAGAATCTTTAATAAATGTGCAAGTACTAAGTTGAATTGAACGCGACGTGTGCGGTTATTTCCACAACTTCATTTGCATTTTATTAAACTTTAAGTTTCCTACAATAGTAATTGTTAAACTGTTTTATTTAATTTTATTAATAACATAACTGAACCCGGACTTTAAACGATGCTACATTTAACCAAAAAAAATCAAAGCGTATTATAAATTATCGTTAAAAGAACATTTTTTTTACGTGTAAGTTAAGTTTCTCCGATAATTCCACTTCTAGTAACTTTGTACTGTCAGTAGATTCCAGGGACAAAATTTGGAAAGTCGGAGCTAATGTGGACTGGCTTCTTTAGGTCGTGAAATCCGTTTGCGTTTTTGTGGCATTGTCTACGACAGGACAAGCCTGCTTCGAGTGTTCAATTTAAACGCTTTACCGTTTAAAAAACACAAAGATTAATAATTTTTTTTATTCCGCACGGTCGGTGTCATGCAACTAATTTATCATAATTATTACATTAAATGCTTAGTACATTGATTTCTTTGTAATGTTTGTTTTATTATCCTTTGTAACAATAAAAATGCCTTAAGAAATAAAATAGTAAAAGTCAGACTCATTTTATTTGATTTTCTTTCATTGTTAAAGATTAAACAAAGCGAAGTCGGATCGAGAAAAAAAAAATGAAACACAAGTTTGTTCTCGTTGCAGATCTTTAGACTTTTGTAACCTGTTGGATCAAAGCTATTTCTTTACTTGAAGAATTAACAATACAATGATATTTTTAACAAATAAAACAAAGTTGTATTCGTCTTAGTATTTCGATTGTTGTAATAATTTAAAATGCAGTGAGCGACTGGCCGCGACAGCGAAATAACAATCCAACTCACCCTAAAGAAGAGGCCACGATGAGCTCGAAATTAGTCGGTACCGATATCGGATGAATACGTGAGTGCTAGCCGTTTAATTTTAAATACCTTATTGTCAGCGATGACAATGACAAATGAGGGCGACCTCATTTCCGATGTACCGAAAATGCAGGATTATTACAGAAAGATATGGATATGGTTGATTGTTTGACTTTGATTATAAAAAGCAGATGCCCTGGATATGTGACGTTCTTGGAATCTCGACGAGTATAGTGATAAGACCTCTTGCGTTATTGTTATAATTATAGTCCAGTATAGTGTCTACAGAATAGATTAACCTCTAGTCTATCGTACCAATACTAACGGTAGATTACATTATATAATATTTAAACTGTTTAAACTTTCGTGAGATATTGTAAACTAAATATAAGACTGGTATCACTCGCGTGTATCCAGTGTCGGTACCGAATAGTTTCAAGCAACTTACGTAAAGGTAGATTATTTCAAAATAGAGAGAAACATAACAAGACAGTATCACAAGGATCTTGACACAATTTTGACAGTAATAGAGGGAGCTAGTGAGCTATCTTAGTTAGTTTAACTTGGTTTAACTTATGCCCATCGGGATACATAACTTGTACATCGCATATCGATATAGCGAGACAAGATTTTCCTTCGTAATGTTTTGGAAAATTTCATATTTATCGTGCTCTCTCAAATAGCTTCAGTACCCATGTTACAGAATAGCATTATTCATTATAATATTTGCCACAAAACAATAAAATTTCATATAAGTGAATATGAAAATGTCGCTCATTTAATACGATAATTCATGGACAGTTCGGGTATCATCGTATTCCGATAAAGACCCGAGTATTCCCGAAGGAAAATAATTTCATACTACATGGGTACCTGGTTATGTTTACATCTGATACATAGGTTATGATGTTGTTGATCATATAAATAACTTAACAGGGACATAGTCAATTGACCTACATTTTATGTTGAAGCAATTTCGTGTCATGCGGCCAATATGCTATCAATTTTTATAGTTATTGCCACCCTCATATTAGTTAAGCAACCAAATTATGTAGATTGAAATCGATATCCGGGTTTATTGTGTTCATTTAGACTTGATTATAGACTGATAACAGTTTACATGTAGAAAAAAGTTTAGATTAAACAAAGAATATTTTTGTACTTAAATCCAAAAGCCTATTGGTCAAGGATACAGATTTCCGAAGACGTCGTGGCGAGTTCCAATCCCGCCATACGACTATTGTCGTGGACTATAACCTAGCACAAGCCTACAGTGTAGTTAGATTGGTAAAATAAATATTAGTAAAATAACAAAATCTGCTAATATTGCATAAAAAAAAAAATACGTTCCGTCTGCCGGAACATTTAAAAAAAAAGTCTCCCGTTCTATTTGAATAATAGATAAGAATCTGTTTAATTGAATAGTGGAAACCAACGATAATATACATAAACACGATTCCATGTTTTTCAATATTCGCAGTAGTGTTTTGTTAAAATCACAATTATTTCAAGTCTAAAAACTCTTTTTGAAATAAAAAATAAACATAATGCATATTTGGGCGTCGTCATAATTTATTTATGCCGGCAAATTCGGGATGTGTTACCAAAATTAGCTTTTATTTAATCTCCTACATTAACGGCCACTGAGAGGTTACGTGGTTGGCTGCATCGTAAATTCATTTCGAATGATGGAGTTAAAAGTGAC
The DNA here is from genome assembly GCA_027563995.1 of Papilio gigon. Taxonomy (NCBI): domain Eukaryota; kingdom Metazoa; phylum Arthropoda; class Insecta; order Lepidoptera; family Papilionidae; genus Papilio; species Papilio gigon. The sequence goes on along the minus strand of JAODUI010000030.1, from coordinate 2,092,881 downwards.
TATATTATTTAACTAATTTTGATAGTAAATTTATCTATAATGTAATTGTGATTTTGGTAATAGCTTTTTTATATGTATGCTGTATGCTTGTCTTAATAAATAAACAAATAAATATATAAATGGCATAACGAAATAATAAAAATATATATTTTTTCTTTAAATGTAATGCAAATGTATGGTTTTATTAAAGAAAAACTGTGTCAAGAGATTATTCTTCACAATAATAACTCGTTTCTGCGCGTTAAGTTTTCGTGATTTCATTGACCCAAATAAATGTTATTGGTCAACCAAAGTGAACTTTTCAAATTCAAATGAAATTCTAACTTTGATTAATGTTCAAGTCAAATTCTTGTTACACTAATTGCCGCACAGTTGTTTAATAGTACCTTAATGATGTTAGAGACTTCTTTAGTGATCAACTCTAATGAATCTGAGTACTGTACTTAGTTTATAAAACCGTTCTAATTTCTTTAATTAACTATTACAATGGTGGCAATATAAATTACTGATTTTTTTTTAAACTTTCGTAGTTTTTACTAATATAATGTTCGGAAGAAACGGGATTCTCCACCAGGATTAGCCTCTTTGACCTCCTGATATTGACGCACAGCTTCGCCATGATCACGGGTTGAGCCGTGGTAAGAATCCCGTTTCTTACAGACATTATTATCATTAGACATTTCACTATACTATTTTTAAAAACAGCTTAACTCACGTGTAAATCGGTGTCGGTACCGACTAGTTTCGAGGCCATTGAACGTTCTTCTTCAGGGTGAATGGGATTGGTATTATAACGCGTTCGCCGCGATTAACACGCGAGTTAAGCCGTTTGTATAAATTTTGTTTTGTTAAAATACAATCTTAATTGTGGCAAGAATTATAATGTAAACTCGTAAAGCACAGTTGTATGAAATTAATTATATTCAAATGTAATTAAGGCCGGTCCTCTCATTGCGCTTTTTATCTTTACAATTTAAAAACGAGTAAGTTCGTCTGTTTAAAATTCTACGAACGAAAATCGGGTCATACTTTTAATGTTAACTCAGTCGATGCGTGACTCACAATCGTTTTTGAACTGTAGGAATATATTTTACGTTTCACTAGATATATAATAATAACTTACATTACAATGGCACTTTAAAATATTAAAAATCAACATAAAACTAGGAATTTAAAATGTCAAGTATTTTTGTCGTTGCGGAAATCTTGATAGGAGTTCATTAAAGGTTTCAAAAAACATCTTGACGATATCATTTTCACAACAAAGCTCTCATGCCAACATTTTTATTATTTTTAAATAATTATAGATTACTGGAAGATGTTTGTTACAAATAATTATATGTATATTATAACAATATTCTACGGAATTTCATTTTATTTAGACTACAACTTATATCTTACTTCAGGGTAATAAAAAAACTTAACTTAATTGAATTTTCAAATTTACTTACTTCGTAACGTATTGTGTAAACACTGCCTATAGAAACTAAGTGAGTAATATAAATATATTTGAAAGGTAATCTTATCTTTAGAAAATAAGTTTTCGCTGAAAAAATAATACAGCACTCGTAAAAGTTGTAAAATTTTCCGCATCCACGTTGCACGTACGTAACTTTGAAATGATATACAAAGGATATTAGAAAGTTACTTGCTCGAATATTTTTAAACAATTTATGTTATGCTAGGTGACATCAAAATTACTTCACTTGTTTCTATTTACCCTCCTCGTTTCTGTTCAATGTGTGACTTCAGATATGACTGCTGACAGAGATGTGTGAAAGAGTAGAACATACTGTGCCGACCCTCGATAGGGAAAAGGTAGGTTGATGATGATCCTCGTGTCTGTTGCAAAATGTTGAAAGTTTTTCGTATAATTTTTTTGAAAAATGGCTGACGGAACAACGTAGCTCAAAATAAATAACAATCAATTTCGCAGTCACGTTACGCGTTTAAATAACTGTGGATGTGGATAAAGGGGGAACAATTTATCTTTTTGCTTTTACCGATTGCGGTTTTAAAAGTGGAATGAATTACATCGTATGATTCTATTGTTAATATTTATGTAATATTTTATGGGATTCAAAAATAAAATCAGCCAGTATTAAGCAATGATAAAACGACACGACAGTTGCATTTTAAAAAGTGAACCTTTACTGTATAAGTACCAAACTAAAGCGAAGAATTCACCTTTGGTTTGGACTACTGAAACACATGTAAAAATACTGTCGCCCCTCTAATTACTAGAATAATGGTGCACAGTGTGTTATTCTTAACTAAAATTATCTTTAGTGTCGTAATGTATTGTGAGTTTTGTAACATTTTTGAACAAGTTAAATGTCTCTAATTATTATTATTATTAATATATGTAAAATAAATGTGATGAGTTGGAAATTTCGAGGTAAGTTTGAGATTTACCATTTTTTTGTGAAAGAACTTTCTATAATTTATGTAAAGCCAGGGAGAATCACCAGCACGTTAGAATGTTTTTAGAAAAAGAAACTTGCTGAACGACGTAAAGTAAGGACGCAGATGGTAAAGGAGTGCAAACAAGAAATACGAGAGCCGGCTTCAGAGATTCAGCGTGCGTCTGAGTATTTGCTATTTCAAATAGAATAACTGTAACCTATAAATGTGTATTTCTTATAAATATTTTAACATTTAAAAATGTTTAAAGACTATTCTCAAAAAAAAAACTTAGTCATAAAACCTTTTTTTTTCATACAAATTCACCGTTAAAAAATGCTGAAACGATACACATTTTGGATCACTGTATATAGATGTTATTTAACGAAAATAAACATTTTCTTAAATAGTTAATAACATATTTTCATCTAACAGTACTTGGACTCAGTACGCTTTGCGATGTCAAAATCAAAACAGTGTAAAAAATACTAATTTTGTTTTCCGAAATAAGTAAAATTTTAACATCAAAATTTTCTTTACTTTAGAATTTGTAACAGTAACAAGATCATAGTCAATTGAAAACATGTTCCATATTCTATAACATAAGCGTTTAAGCGGATTGTTAATACGTAATAATTTAATTTATACCAAAGTAATTTAACTAAATGAGCATTTTAAAAGGAGGTATAATATACAAATAATCGGCTGGAATTCTGTTCACGGACTGAGCGATAAATTAAAACAGGTCGCTGATTTCACGTGAAAATTTTCATGAAAATTGTACCGTTCCGCTTGCAGTCTGGTACACCGAGCCAACCAGTTGAAATAACCAAAGTAAATGGACCGAATATTGTCTGCTACAAAGTAAAGAGATGTGGTCACTGTAATACAAATTGCAGTTACGGTCGGCGCAGTATGTACTCTTCCGTACATCTCTCTGCATCAAATCTGAATTCACACACTTTCTACCCATATCCTCTTTCTCAATCCATCCATACCTTCGTCATTCATCATTGAATAAACATTAATGAACTGAAAAATGTACTTCAGGAAAGAATGTACATAAATGTAAGATTTTTGTAAATGGGTAAACGTTTTTGTGGTACAAAAGACGATCAAATACGCTTTGATATTTACAAACTGAAATCTCATAGGCAAAATAAACATCATATCTTGAATTGCTTACTTTTATTTACTTAAGTCGTATCTGTCAAAGAAACGCTAGTCAAGAAGCCATACAAAAATGTTGATTACAAAAGAATAATATTTTGGTTTACATTTTTAAAAAGATTTAACCGTCTATAACTGTAATTTATTCTAAATTTGAATATTTTTAACGACTTTCCTTGGGTTGCCAGTTCCAAAAAAAGACGGTACATTATTCGAAATTCGAAAAAATATACGAATGTTTGTTTTTAAATTAGTCATTGCTATGTTGGAATTGTGTGTTTGAAGACCGAAGTTTGGACTAAACTATGGTACATCATTTTTGCAGTAAATAATGAATCGCAGAACACTAGTTGTCTCTGGCTTTGAAGTGGGTCAGGTGTACCTTTATAAGAGTAAAGCGACTGCAATTTGACTTTTCTTTGTGCAAAGAGAATGTATGTTGGAAGTATTTCAATTAAAAAAAAAATAAACAGTCTCGTTGACAATCACTTCGTTTTTTGTTATTAAGAGTAATGGAATACTTTGTGTTCTCTTTAGAAAACAATAATAATTTTCTGTTCTTTGTTGTCAAAGTAAAAGAATTATCAACCTTATGTATTCAAGGCTTCGTAAGTTTTAATGATGAGAAATGTTTGATAATTACATTTCATCAGTTCTTGGCGTTCTCTTTATACTTTCCATTATCAAGCCTTCGCAAGCTTAGTAGATAAAAGTAACTAATAAAAAAAAAAGCTTATAATACTTGTCATTACTATTGTTTTTTTAAATTTAGTTACGGTGAAGTTGTTATAAAATGAACCATTTTTTTTTCATTAGCTTTTTTTAATTTTACTCTAACATCCTTTATGAATATCACAATTTGTATAATATTCTTTAAGCTACGTTTGGTGAAAACACATATTTACTGTGGGTAGGGGATTAAAAATTAAAAACAATAGTTTGCAGCACGCCCGCACCCGCGAGCATAAGCGCACCGCGTTCCTGAATTAACCTATTAATATTATATATTACAAACAAGCATAGCACGTACTTGAAATACATATTTGTCTATATTCATATACATTTCCAACTTATCATTTCATCTTATCTGTATACAAGGAAATTCATATAGAATAACCTAACGGTTAAGCGTCCGAATTCTCGTTTCCGTTGTCTTGAGTTCGAATCCTGTCATTCAACTTTTGTAAACCATATCCTAGCACAAGCTTGGATCTTATGGAGTGGGTAAAGAAATATTACTAAACTAACAAAAATATGTTAACATTTACATTAAAAAAAAAATAATATATTTTAAAAGTAGTAAAGAAAGCAACATCTGTTTCACAAAAGACCCGCTCCAGAGTTGCAATACCACGATCGCAGGAGACGGGCGTGATGTGGTTGTAGATAGCGATTTCAAAAGTAACTCAAGTGATCGCTCGTTTGTCACCTTCAACAAAAAAAAAACATTGAAATGCATGAACCAAGAGAAATAATGAAGGTAAAGGACCGTTAAGCGTTTTATGAACAGACCGTTTAAAATAAATTTAACATTAGTAGTTGCTTGCTTACCTTTTTAATAATTGTGTGAATAAGCCAAACAACAATGACATTATGATGATGTCCTCTGTGACGTATCCGTCAATAGACAACCTTGTTAACTCCAACAATAACAAGAGCAACAACCTAACAATAACAAGACCAAAACTCCATCCAATGATACAAGGCTTAACTCACGTGTAAATCGATGTCGGTACCGACTAGTTTCGAGCCCATCGGAGGCTTTAAGGTAAGTGGGATTGGGACCGTTGTGATATGATTGCACGCGAGTTAAGTTGTTTTTATAAGTATTATAATGAAATTTCTCACTAAAGTTTCAATAATTTATATGGCGTAATAGAAAAAATGGTCAAACAATTATACTATATAACGTACGAAGTAAATAAAAACGTAGTAATAAATTAGTATCTATTAACCTGAATGCAAATTAAATTAACATGCACTTTCGCAACACGCAAACATATGCGCCCAAGTATTAATATTTGCAGACCCGATAACATTTAGCATTCCGTAACACTAGCGGTGTATCTGAAAGAAACATGCTTGTGTAAATTTTTAACACGAAAACGAATTTATCATTAAGCTTTTTACACAATAAGATGTAATCAACTATATATTTGTAATTTCTGATGACTACACCTAACTTCGGCCAACGCAGGGAAGTAGTACGCCGCGGAAGTAGAACTGGACCGCACGTATCACACGGCCTTATATATTTGTGTGCCCTACCGCCGAGTCAATTGAACATCTTCCTTCTTAGGAGGTAGAAACCCAGGGCGAAAGGATACCCCTAGCACTGCGGGACGGTACAATACGTCACATTATATCATCGTTGATCGTTAAGTTCACGAGGCAATTTCTTCACATAAAATATATTCTGTAATATCTCGTGAAGGGAGAATGCCTCTAAAGTAGCTGGTCACATTACCATAAGCTTCTGTTTAATGCTTTTTGATGTATTTTTATGAAATATTAGTTTTAGTCTTCGGCATTGTCCATACGGTTTTAAAAAAAAAAAACGACCATTTCAGACAGTCACCCGTCTATCTGGTTATGCCTTTCCTGATTGCTTGGGATCGGCCTTTCCCATGCCAGCATGATTTTTAGTCGCTTCTTTGTCGTCCATACAGTCATCGATCTTTATTAAATTATATTAATCTCGGTTCTGATGTTTTTAAGTTACCTACTAACGTACATCCATTTGAATTGTCGCATTTGTAGTGTTGATAAAAATAATAAGTTTTAAAAGCTGGCTATTGATGGAATCATTAATATGAACACTTCTAGTTAAACTATCTAGACCTGACAAGGAAACCTAGCATTTACAAATGCTTTAACATGTTTATCGCTTGAATGGATAGTCAAATACCCGGAGTACAAATTTATCTTCATTGAATTTAGTGCAGTAATATTGTTGGAATCGGAAGCTATTAGCCGATCAAGACACTCTGACGTCCGATTAACATTCCAAAGTACTGTATGCGTTTCAATTCAACTCAGCAGCACAGCACAGCATAACACATACGTAGATAATCACGAGATTTTTTATTATTATCAAATACATTTAAATTGGACAAAAATAAAAGCGATTAAAAATTACCAGAGTTTATATATGTGGTCACTGTCGCCTTCATCAATGCCGATTTAATATTAGTCTTTCAATTCTTGGGGTTTTTGAACACGCGCTCCAGCACGTCACTGACCACGAAGTTGAGCAGTTACCCTCTTGTAACCCAACAGAACAGTACAACGGTGTGTTTTCAAGGACAACAAAATCTAAAAGAGATTTTCCGTATCATATAAAATAAGTGAAGTAAGTTAGCAGTGGAGAATAAATTAAACAACATTTTGGAGCTTCTGAAATGCTATTTATAAATTCCCGGCTAGCAATTAACCTGATGACTTCTAAAATTGTCGAGTCTGCGGTTTTCATTCTATTTCCAATTTTACTATTGCAATTTCTACCTCAATAGAATGAAAAGATTAATTAAAATATATTTCAATTTAAATTGTTATTTATTAAATAAAATAAGGCGCCATTCAAGTATTATGTAAGCACTGTAAGCGAGCGGGAGGTCTTTGCTTTGCTTATTTTTGATGGTATGGGGGGTGGAGGGGTCTAGATGGTGATTACGAGCGGCGGTTAAGTTCCAACTGGAGATCCCGCGACCCCTTAACTTCGCAGTTGGCAGCCACCGTGAGGTTTTAGTCGGTACAAGCCCGACATAACCACCCTTGTCCCCACAAGGGAAGAATGCGTGAGGTATTTCCCCACGAAAAAAAAGATGTTGATTACGTAATCAGTAGTTTTTTTTTACTTTTTTACACATATTGGTACAAGTTTAGTAAAGTATACGTTACTTTATTAAACTTGAAAACTTACGAAAACGAATTATAGCTGCTGCTCATAAATCATTACAGCAATTAGAATACATTAGCAGAAAAATTCACATGTTTGCGTCAGCATGGGGTCAGCGCTTAGCTTGCTTTTGCTGACAAGGAGAAGGTCAAAAATGGTAATAAACCTGCTTACGTGATACTTCAACAGCCCCTAAGCGTTTACCAGGAACTTTTATGAATAGTAAATTGTGTGTAAATGGGAAATTAAATTAAAACGATAACTCTTTTAAAGGACCTTAATATCTCAAATAGCGTAGCAAAGTCTTTGTTCAACTATTATATTGCAATTATACGTACATACGCTATGAACAAACTCCAAGAACACGAACGAATGTTTTAGTTCTTACAATCTTAGTTAACCCGGGTACTGGAACTTGGTGCATCCAATTACAAACATTACATTAAAGACAAAGGTTTTTCACAGCGACTAAGCGATCGTATTGTCTCAAGTTTGCAAACTTAGTTTTGTGTTCTCTTACTAATATTTTAAATGCTTGGAAAAAGTTTGGGTAGATAGATGTTTGCTAAACGATCTTTCCAGAACGGCTTTACAAATCTCGATGAAACTTGGTATTCTTAACATTATTTTTATTTCGCTAGAACCAAGTCGCGGGCGTCAGCTAGTTTATAATATATTGAGAAAGTTTGGATGTTTGTTAGAGATCTCCATGCTTCCATGGATTTGGAAGAAATTTTGTATGGATGTGGAGGATATATAAAAAATAATGTAAGTAGATTTAAGTAGATTTTTAACCATTCCTGGTAAGATAAAACTTGTGTTAGAATCTGGTTTACGACAATAGTCGAATGGCGGAATTCGAACTCACGACTATTGACGCTTCCTAATTCTTTAAGTAACATTGGCAAACGATAATTATTATTGATACGTACGTGGCGTATATAAGAAATTTCCCCCTTAGTCCTAGAGCGGGACTTTAACCGGAGGCATTGTTTGGCTTTCAGCCATACCGTTGTGTACGCTTGTGATGAATCTTTTAAACAGGTTCTGGACCAGGATATCGTATGTTAACAATGGATTACATCAATAGCTGTTTTCTTTAAGAAATTTTCTACATTTTTTGTTTTTTTCTTTACACTTTTTTTTTCGGATTTCGACTAATTGAATATAAAAGACGTTACTTTTAATTTGTTTAATGTATTTAAAATTGCCAAGTACTTCTATTTTATACCCAAGTTATAAACAATAGGTTTGTATGAATATGTTTATTAAATTGTTGTCCCCGAACGTAAATAATGGATAGTAAATGAGTTAGAACCTTGTCGTAACCGCTCATTACCCTTCTATTGTAAATTTTCAACTGAAAGCAAGTAATGACTTAGGGGTCGTCGAAAATGGATTTTCGGTGTATTGTCTAATTTATTAAAGAGTCTATTCTAAAAATGTATTTTAATATTTTTTTAAAATTAACAAAGGTCAAAGTCCGATGTTATAACAGTATAACGACCAGCTAGGACCAATTGTAGTCGTATTCGACTGCAATGCAAGCTCCCGGGCAGCGCCAGTGGCGCACCTAGCGGAGATCTGTGCCAAAGACAACCGCACCAGTCGACAGTCTGGCGCCTCTCACCCTTCAATATTTCTATCACTTCTAGCGCTTTAAGCAGCTTTAAATCCCAATAAAGCAATCTTGCTAATCCAATAGTTTAGTTTATTTTAAATTAAAATATAAATCCTTCAAATATAATTAGATATGAATATTACCCGGTCGATGTCATGGTGAGAAATATTTAATATCAGCGAATTACAAAATTATTTTTTAATACTATATGTTATAAATACGATTAATATCCCTTAATTATTATTAAACCAGTGATTAAAGTTTCTACACAAAATTACATATTAAATGCAAATATTTTATAAGTTCAAATAACTTGCATTACTCTTTGGCTTCAAGCGCTGGAATCGCTGATTTGCTTGCGCCAGTATTGTTTGTTCTGGCTGAATGAGTCGTCGCAGTGAGCAAACATGGGGCCGGCTGAACTTGCGTTTCCTTACACATCCGCACCAGATATGAACCTTTCTTAGATAAATAAGACATTATTTCTTGCAAAGCAGTACTAATGAAAACTTTTGAAAATATCGCCCCTTCGAAATACGAATATAATACCATTTTTTGTTCTTAATTCATAAAGCATTATGCATTTTTTCAATATTAACTTTCATGATGTCACGTTCGTCAGTTCGCGTAATACTTTAAATGATGTAAAATAATTGATTGTCGTATTAATTTATCGATTTCATGGATTATAACAAAATATTACACTATGTAACAAATGTTACAATAATATTGTTTTAAGCGCCCTCTATATCTCGATATAGTCAAACATTATTATTTATTTTGTCTATATCTATATATATAAAAATGAATTGCTGTTCGTTAGTCTCGCTAAAACTGGAGTACCGCTGAAAGGATTTATCTCATCTTGGTCTTGGAATGTTCGTGGAGGTCTAGAGAAGGTTTAAAAGGTGAGAAAA
>JAODUI010000030.1:2063514-2079465 GCA_027563995.1 Papilio gigon | reverse complement strand
AACCCACGACCGCTAGATCGGTACTCCGTATTTATAACCATAGGGCAATTGATGCTTCTTCTTTATAAGAGTATTTTCTCTAGCATCATCTGATCAAAGTTTTCAATTGGTTTCAGGACACAGAACACGTTATCGATTTATAAAAAAGGTTAATAAATATTTTGCTAATTACAATGTGACATAAGCTTTCAATAACTTTCTTAATTAAAATAAGACAAGATAATTATTTCTAAATAATCACTGCAAAGAGAATTCTATTTAAATATAGTTAATTAAATAAAAATATCGTACGAAAAATATCAAGCAATTTTTCTGAACGTCATAAAGTTTTAGTGAGGAAAATTGAAATTTAAAAGGACGTTGCTTTCTTATTTTCCGTCTGATAAAGATTTTCAATCGTAACTTAACAGTGATGGCGGTTAAACTGTAGCGTAAAGGAGCGAACAACTTGCAAACAACCTACTTTCCGCTAAGAGCCTTTGTGTGTGTCAACGGAAAATTGTGTATTCGGCCCTTAACGGTTTTGCCTAGGTAAAAATCGACAATTTTAATTTCCAACACATATATACTCGTATATACATATTGTGACGTTTCTTTGAAATGACACTGCACTAGCTATCATATGTGTAACCAATAAAGAATCTTGGACTGACCAATGTCAGTCACCATTTAAGACGCTGATGAATTACCTTATCACGAATATAAGACGTTTGACTATTTGAGTGTGTGCTGTCTGTTGAGTGATTGCAAAATGTGACAAGATGCCAAAATATTTCTCAATTGCTGCTATCTTCAGTATATTGAATTAATTGAAACATAATATACATAATGAATATGAATGACTACTTTCTATAATTTATAATAAATAATGTGTAATTTTTATATTATGGATTTATTGTATATACATGTTGTGGTTGTGTGTATTTAAGCACGACCAAAACACATGAAAAACATTTATTAAAATGAGTAATTAAATGCCTAGTCTGTATAATATCTGAGGTCAAAGTCCAAACGGGCGACTTACGCAATTTGTTTGTGACACATATTTTTATAGTCACGTACGTGTAAAGTGAAGAGGTTTAATATTCAACAAACTTTGGAAAAAAAAAATTTACAAGCGTTCCCCGCTTTTTAATATTCCTCACCATTTCGGTATTGTGTATGCAGAACACGGTTCCTTCATTAAAAAAATTGTTTTCATGTACAAGAAATAAGCACGCACCCTAATAAGAGGCAAGAAAGAAAATCTAGTTTCGTTTCTTACTTTTTTTTCTAGACTTTGAATCTTGATGAATGACATAGTTATAAAATATAATTAGGATAAACACAACCATACTACTTATAAAACGGCTTAACTTAACACCGATTTACACGTGAGTTAAGCCGTTTTATAAGTAGTATGGTGTAATGTCTCACGAAAGTTTTAATAGTTTAAAAACACAACCATCATCATTTGCCACAGGTCTGCCCACTGCTGGACTCCCACAGTATGCAGTCCTCATGTTCCGTATGCATCCAACGACTCCCGCCATCCACACTGTCGTTGGTCCTAGAGGGAGGACATCCCCCGCACCTGGTCCCCAACCTTTTTTGTACGAGCTGGTTTGTAGTTAATAATCTAAATACTGTAAATAACAATTTAGTACACAGTCAAGGACATTTTAAATAATTAATAATAGTTAATTATTTGAAAATAGTCTTTGTTAAAAGGAACGTATTGGTAACGGCGGTGAGGCGATAGCGACTGTAGATGAAATTCGTCGAGTGACGAAGACCATTAATTGCAATTTAAAACGTCGCTCTATCAAGAACGCGATAATGAAAAATGTAACTGAGCGAACGAACTCACTTCAAGTATTTTAAGAACTTCGTAAATTATTTGCTAACAAAACCTTTGTAATTATATTGATGTTCTATTTTTTAATTAACCGTTTTAGTACAATGTTAATTTGTTTATTGTTAAATCAGTAACTCTCTTTTTTTTCTAGCGATATAAAAAAAAAAAATGTTGTTGTCCAAGGAGTTTTAATAGGTCCGCTAAAAAGGCCATCAAAGAAAAATAGATATATAGTTTTTTTTTTAACTTCTAGTTGTTATATTTTCTGACTGTCTTTAATGTTTATTTTCCTTTATAACATTTTCTCTTTTAAAATCTGAATTTGATTTTATTATTTCAAATAACAGTTAACATTTTGGTCCTTCGAGCCGGATGAATGAGTGAGTGAAGTTTTCTATTACATATTTTACAGACATATTATATAAAAAAAAATTATCCAGATTCATGTAGTCATTTTACAGATCTCTTACAAAATTATGCATCCATCCATCCAATTTTTAGCATTTATAATATTAGTAAGATTTTATTTTCATTTCGCGGTGACACGATTTATGTTGAATGTGTAGAGACGTAAAATGTGGAACGCATTATTTAAGACAACAAATTGTTGGGCAGGTGTTGAAGAAGGAAAATTGGTTTTTAGATTTAAGTTTTTAATAATCCCGCTTTACTATTTTGAGAAATGGATCTCGCAGATGTGGGTACGTGGAAAAATTATTAGTGTGTTTTAGATGCTAAATGGTAACTCGTCATCTTTATTAATGTCATTATTTACAGCTTAAAATATTTTATTAGTGATTAAATAATAATTTCTTTCAATGCTTCAATTAGTTGAGTTTCAATCGAGCTGTTCGTTTCTTAGAAATGGTCGGAGATTGATCGAGTTGTTCAAGTAAAGTTGTAAATTACTTGCACTCCGTTTCTTCGTTTTAATACGACAATTAATTTGTAAACAAGAACTAAAGTCAAGTCATTCCATTCTAATTACGTTTATTGTGAGTTTCAACTGGCGACGGAAACATAACGGTACTGGAGTTTGAAGTCACATTAGCTAATGCAGAAATGTCCGGTCGCCCGGTGCAACCACGGACTATAAAGGAGACACGCATGAAGTCGAATAAATTCCGTATATCGTCCAATGAGTTTACGTGCTGTAGGACGAATTCTAGCCATCTCGCCTTCTCTACCTTTTTTGTATAAAGGGATTGGATTCGGTAATGGATAAAGGACATAAAAAAGGGGTATTACCTTCTTTAAGATGTTTCAAACACTATTCACTTTATTATCAATTTGCTAGTCGCTTGTTTGCCGCCTTCTACTATAAACAACAACATAATGCTATCTCTTTTTTCCAAGGAGAAAAGTGAAATAGCTATATGTTTTTGTACATGTCATTAGCAGTGGAATTTCATAATTACATTAAAAACTTTCAAGTGTTCTTCGTATTAAGAAAGTTCCATAAGAATACCGTATTGTGATTTTAATTATAAATTTACAGAATTAAATAAAAGTTAATTATACTACTTAGAAAACGGCTTAACTCGCGTGTTAATTTCTGTCGGTACCGACTAGTTTCGAGTCCATCGCCGCAGCGGCTGCGTTCGCGCGGTGAGTTACGGGGCGCGAACGCGATATAGTACCAATCCACCCTGAAGAAGAGCCCCCGATGTGCTCGAAACTAGTCGGTACCGACACCTTACACGTGAATTAAGCCGTTTTATAAGCAGTATAGTGTAATGTCTCAAGATAGTTTTAATAGTTTAAAAGTTAATCATGTAAAAATAATGTTAAGTACTATTTTCAATAGTTTATTTTTCTTCGATGGTTCCACGGTTCTTAACCAGTTTTAAATCGTTCGCAGTTCATGCCTTAGTTACTTCGATGAATTATAACATTCGCTGGTGGATTATCGAATAAAAGACTGGGAATTGAAATGAATTTCGACTTTAAAATTTACCTCGTTTCAGATATGTGACTCTTTTAAAAAATATGATTACGAGAGAAAATTTAAAATGCATATTATTCAAGATTATTTTCAATTTTACGCATTGATTTTTTATTCAAACACTACCTGCATCGTTTGCACTGTGTTAAAAAAAATAACCTAAGCGTTACTCAATGCCAAATTTTGTCCAGGTCCGATAAGTAATCACAAACATTTATCCATCCATCCATCTAAACTTTCACTTGTATAATATAAAGTAGTAAGAAACTTCCAAATGTTTCAAAATACCCTTCAAAATCTCAAAGATAAACCAACAAATAAATGGACATTAAATGCACACCATATTCATCACATCTAAATTACCGCAAATTATCTCTTGCTAAGGATATAAACGTTGTTAAAGAATCCAATTAAGTTTTTAATAGCATCAAGCTCGCTTCAAAAATTCATTTAATGGTGTAACTGACATTTACGGATTTTTTAGGCCAACCATTTTGTATAGAATTAAATGATTTTGCTATTGTAACTCCGAACTATGCCTTGGTGGACCGAGGATTTGTTTTAAAGTAATTGTGGGATGTGAGTAAAGCACTAAAATCTCTTATCACATAGATAAAATAAAAATCAATTAATCTGTTCTTCTTAAACCTCAGCAGAGGTAGAGCTCGCAACGCCACCTGTTGTCACTACTAGAAAAATACCACGACCACACAGCAGATACGCCTGAAGTGGACCTAATTCTGCGTTTCATCTGATGATTGTGTGCGTGGGGGCGGCCTGATGTTCATTCGAATTGTATAAAGAAAATATGTTAAGAGGAAGTGAACTTGGCAGAGAAAGGACGTATATTTTCCTGCTATGTTGATAAAAAATAGACATCTAAAGATGGGAGTATCTATGGGCTGTCCCCTCTTCACTATTTTGCAGAATTCAAGTGAGATGATCGCTTGCCAATATATCATATAAAAAAATCAAATACGTCACCTGATTGCTTTACTTCATAACTAAATATTAAAAAGCTTAAGAGATTAAATTCTTCATTAATGTAAATTCATAGTATAGTTTAGATAAATTGTTAAATTAATAAGCTTCCTATTAAAGTAGCCTCATATTATGAGATAGTTCGAAACAGCTTTTGAAGGAGGCTCTTGAAATTACGACGTTGAATTTTGTACAGCGTATCTCCAGCCACTAGAATTAAACTATCCTTGCTTATGAGGTACTTGTACTGTGAGTTATTAAATTTATTTCTGCCATATTTTATAACCGAATATGTATTTACAGAAGTATTTATCATAAATCCTTTCCTACATATATAATTATTTCTCTATTAAACATATTAGTAGATACTACTTATAAAACGGCTTAACTCACGTGTAACTCGGTGTCAGTACCGACTAGTCTCGAGCCCACCGCTCATCTTCAGAGTGAGTGGGATCGGTACTATAGCGCGTTCGCGGCCCGTCGCTCACTGAGCGAGCGAGTAGTATAGTGAAATGTCTGACGAAAGTTTTAATAGTTTAAATATTAGTAGATTTTTGTTAATTTACTAATATTTCTACCGATCCTTCCTGGTAAGCTTAAAAAAGCCTGTGTTAGGATATGGTTCACGACAATATTCGGATGGTGTGATTCGAACCTATGACCGATAGACTGGAATTCCGAATCTTTAACACTTAGGTTATCGGCGTTTGGTTTATTACATCTAACAATTTCTGAAAATTTAAATTCATTACAAGATCTTTATATAATATTCATACAAACGTAGTGAGGTTGTATCGGTTTGATATTAAATAAGCAGAAGGCGATTGCGCGAGCAGTCCCTTTCAAAAGCTATGTAAAAAATTGATGACGGAACCGATCACGTGTAGAAATGTTAGTCACGTATCAACAGCCTTTACACGTTCCCAAACGTTTTATATTAAATAACAACGATTCTCTGGTGCCGCGTACGCCGCGTATGGAAACCAACAGAAGTGCTGATAAAAGGAAACGAGTAAGAATTCAGACAGGACTAGTCTTTGTTATTCAAAAGGAAGTAGGATTCGTGGTGTGTTAATATTCAAACCCTTGTATTGTGTTAGATGGAATATAAAAATTAATAGAATGGACTTAAAGCTAAAGTTGGTTGAGGTGTTTATAATATTTTTGAATACTTCTTTAAATCGCCGGATTATTTTTATAGACCAGTTATATTTTTAAACTATCCTGCGAAAGGAAAGCGTATTTTTACAAATTTTATATGTCATCAGTAGTTTTTGTAAACAGATTTAATTCTCAGCTGCCAGTATTTTGTTGACCCGTTAAAATATAATTATACAAAAAATAAATACTAACCTATAACAACTCATTTTTAACTCGGTTTGTAACAACGAGAGCGTGTATTCACCGTCACAGAATATAATAAATGTGATTTTAAAAACAAAGATCAGTCGTGCGCCACCGCACCCCGTCGCTAGTCATACACAAAACGGTTGCGAACGCTGTTGCGGTTACGTGATGGCAATATCATTACATTTACTCAGTACATATGTATATAGTAATAAAAAACTATTCTCTTATGTATTTGGACTATCATATGTTCTAACCGTCACCACTAAAACACTTCTTCAACTTACAGTCATAGAAACAAATGGTAATAACTAATAAACTAAACATCTGTCAGCAGAGTTATTTTATTAAATAAAAATGTCAAGTGTATTAAATACTACGACCTATTTTCCGCGGTATTTCCATACAAATACGACTTAGGGTCCTTCATGTAAGGAGCGTACCTTTTTCTAAAAGTCCTGCAAGCTATGGTCCGTTGGTATTGCGGATGTCTGGTCGTCGATGATCACCTTATGATCCCGCTTTGTTTGCCCTCTTCTCTTATAGTAAAATTATTCTCCATCTCATAAAACTAGAAGAAAATCTATTGTATTAATTTTAAACTATGTTGCTATATCCGAATACATTGTCTCTTTACAACATAATTTTAGGAAAAATTTGAATAAATGTCTGCGGAAATACATTTGCATGCAACTTGTACAAAGATTCATCGAGTATTCTCAATTATATAATTCATGCGGAACGAACAGAGGTTGTGACGTCATCCTGAGATGAATTATTACGATATCGCATGAATTATAAGCTTACTGGATGTCTAAGATATCATACTCTTCGGATATTATAAAAATATTTCGACATATTAAGTTATCGTTCTCATTTCTTGTGTAGCGATAATGCAGGAGTATTGCAGAAAAGATATGGATATGGTTGTCTTTTGACTCTGATTATAAACAGCAGTTTTGACGCTCTTGGATTCCTGACCAGTGTAGTGATAAGACCTCTTACCAATGGTCATGTTGTGTTATTATTATAATTATGGTTCAGTTTAGTGTGCATAGTATTGTTTAACCTCTATCGTACCAATACAAACGGTAGATTATACACACTTCTGCGTATTTGGGTTAGAGAACAAAAAAGTTGATAGGTAATTGTTTTTAAAAATTAACCTAAATATAATATACATATAAAGAATAATTTCGGATAGTTTTTTATTTATTTCAGTCATTTCTTGTTCCTTTTTGAATATCCCTTTTTTCTATTAAGTACGGTGTCATCGATTTTATATTTAATTTTGTTGATTAAATCGAAGTTTTGATATATTAACTATTGAAACTAAGAATGTGATTTTTGTTTTGTTTGTTTACTATCAAAAACCGCAATGCGGATACATAAATCGGACTTCATTAACGCAAAGTACCGATTCCAACGTTGACGATTGAACGCCTGTCGGCCGACCAGTTACAATTTAATTGCTTGTTTTCCTCTTGTATGTACCAGAATCTGACATTAGTATTTTACATAATATATCTAAGTGAAATCATTGTTTTACTCAATTAAAATTTCTTCCAATTACGATTATTCCTGTATTGAATTAAATCTAAAAAAAGAACATAATTTGAAAGTACGCATAGACTAGTAAGTTTTGTTTGTTATTATGCGCAGGAGTCGCGGGCGATACCTAGTTAGGCATAAACAAGACTTAAGAAAAATTTGCTTACGCAGGTTTATTCAAAGTCGTTTAATAAAACTTTTGAAATCAATAGCATTATTGTAAATGCGAAACCTTATTTCAAATCTAATAAAATTTGCTTCGAAGTCACAAAGTTTAAAGCCTGTTAATTAAGATTGAATAGAAAGCTGTCAAATAAAAGCACAGAGAAAGCTTTCAAACGAAGTAAACATTATTCTAGTTAGATTCCAAACTTATTTCAAATGTATATTGAAGCCTTAATTATAATATAATTACTTACGTTTGAAGCTCGGTCTGAATTTATTAAAATATTTTATATTATTATAGAATAAGCTCATATGGTTACAGACGAAATCACAGAGCTGTCAACTTGCCGTATTCGGTGCAAGTTAAATTGAAAAACAGATTTAACATAACGTAATTTAAATAATTTCGTTTTACAAATATTTTTCATTCTTTTTTCAAAATAACGTATACATGATTTATACATATGTTTGATTACATAAAATAGTACGTCTTATTTTATGCCTTTGAAGGTTACTAAATTGTCATCTTAATCAACCTATGTCTGCCCTCTACTGGACATCGATGACATCATTTTGATATTATTGGAAATTGTAATAAAATCAAGTAAAGATGATATAATAGAGACTGCCGTAAAAAGTAATTGTGATAGGAATCCACTGGGAGTAAAATTATATTAAATTGATTATTATTGGCCAAATCGAAGATCTCTAAATAATTACCTATCGTCTGCCAATTTCGCTTAGATTGTCGCTTTTCATAGCTACACTGCCGACTTGAGATCGCAAAATAACCATTGTTTTATTTCATAATATCGTTAAAGTGAAGGTAATATTGGCTTCATCATCATCAATATCAGCTCACTTTACGTCCTTACTAAGGGGCTGGGAGCCTACATTATTATTAGAGGCGACTACGCAAATAAGGCAAGCAGAGCAGGTTGGTTAGCTTCACACATATGCATCACCATGTTTTCCTTCACCGAAAAAGCGTCAGACAATCTACATATGAATTTCGAAAATCGAAAAACACATTGGTACATAGCAGGGGTTGAGCCTTGACATATGTTGAGTAGGGTCCGGTCCGGTCAAATTCTTAACAACTGCGCCAACGACGTACTTAACTTTTTTTTGTTATTAAAAATATTAGTAGATTTTTTGTTAATTTACTAATAATTCTTGAAATCATTCCTGTTAAGCTTGAAAAGCTTGTGTTAGGATACGGTACATGATAATAGTCGAATCGTGGGATTCGAAACCACGATCACTCGATCGGTTGTCCGTTCCCCTAACTATTAGGCTATTGGCGCTTTGACTGTAGTAGTACTTATTTTGACTCGCATTTGTCGTTCAATTAAAAATATCTTAACTAGCCGTAGACGTTAACACACTTACTTGTTAAATCGTAAATCGAACTTTCGATAGTCGAGTAGCAGTTGAGTTATAAGTAGGTCAGTGAATTGACGCGCGTTTTATGAAAATGCATCGCTCTATCTGCGTCGAGCAAAGCGAGCCATTTTATACAAACAAAGGCAACTGGAACGGAAGTACCATTTGATATGTTGTAAAAATATTATTTTGTTTCAACAATTTATAATTTAAATAAAATGAAGACCGAGTACTATCAATAATATTAAGCGGAAGCGCCAATAGCTTAACGACCATCAAGAAGTCTTGGGTTCGAATCTCACTATTCGACTCTTATCGTGAATTATATCCGACTATATCCGAACACAAGCTTTTTAAGATTACCTGGAATATACAAGAAATATTAGTTAATGAACCAAAATCTATTAATAATTGGTATATAAAAAAAAACATTTCTTATTGTGACTTCGAATGTAGAGATATTTGTGTAAAAAAGTGTTTGTAATAAAGATAGGTGACAGTATGTTTTAATTTAATATAATTTTTAATTACAGTAATTGAATGTAAAAAGTGTTTGTGATATACTCGTAACTGTTTTTAGTTTGTTTTGTAAACTTGAAACACGATGTAAACAAGTTTTTTGTTTACTAGACGTATATGCTCTGTGCTTAGCATCTACCCCTTTCTGTGCCCTCGCCTCCGCGTATTCATTAGATGATTAATGTCTTCAAAGGGTTATGTTGTAATGCTGTGCAACCTAGACCGCATTGTTTTTAGACTGACCTATATCATCAAAATAGCATTTTAAAATCAACAATATATTTTACGTTCTTTTATTAATTAATTGACAAGTAACTTTTTTTTCACGAGCGATATCCGATTGACTCCATAGAATTGTACGACTCTCTCAGAACCGGTCAAGAATTGGCTCGAAGCCATGGAAAAACAAAACATTACAACATTACTACTATTCTCAATTGAAATAGTCTGTCTAAATTTTCCTTTTAATTTTAAGAAGAAATAAAAAAGCTTTCTGGGGTTAATCTAGCATTGTGGATGTCCATACGCAGCGATGATCGCCTTTGTATACCCGCCGCTCGTTTGTGTTCCTTTTTAAAAAAAAGAATCTTTAGATTCGAAACAAATGGCGATCGATATACGTATTTTGTTTCATCATCATCATTATCAGCCTAATGTAGTCCACTGCAGAACGTTGGCCTCCCCCATCGATTGCCACGATGACCGGTCCAGTGCACTTAAATAATAAATATTTTTCAGTTTTATTTTTTTAACATCAGAGATAACATATGGCATCATTATTTATTATGGGTGTATCCTAGTGTATTCGTTTCTGGTGAAAGTAAAGAAATATGGACTGCGATTTGCGTCTCCCCCTGTTTGCTCGCTGCAACGACTCATTCAGTCAGAACAAATAGACTAGACTGAGAAGCAAATACGCCATGATAGCTTCACTATCTGTTTGTACAAGGTTTTTAATTTTTTTTTCTTTTATTGATTTTAGATCGCATTACTTATAAAATATTTTTTTCTAATGTTTTGTATCCTACTTAGGGATTGGAGGCCTATGAACAGCAGGGGACATGCAATGGCAGATGATAATGATTATGGACTAAGTCTTTATCTGTGGTTTCGGTGAGTTCTTCGGAGATCCCAGAACCTTCATCTGTTGCACTTTAGGGTGGCCACCTCTGGGGTCTTAGTAGGTTAAATCCTACATAACCCAGACTTCCAAAAGGCAGGCTATTTTCGAAGACCCTCCCCCCTGTCAATTAAAGTCCACATATCTGCGAAGATTCCTTACAGGTAGTAATTCTAATCTAAGTGGTTATAAGAGTAGACTGTTTGAGAAATTCACAATTGTTTTTTTAGTACTAATAATAAAATAAACTTAATTCCTTTCAAAGTAACAATTTCCTTGTGATTATATTTAATCATATAATCACAAAGAAAGTTTTAAAGAATTCCTTACTCCATCCCGGAGCTGTTTAGCTTTGCCGAGCTTGTTTATTTTGTGCTTTGCTGTTCGCAGGTGGATGGCGTAGCGCCAACTTGCTTGTTTAATTCTATTTTCGTGCAAATAAAGTTCCTACAGAATTCCTAGGCACTCTTTATACAATTTTTAAGGCATAAGAATTTAATTTAAATATTTTTTTTTAATTTAATAAACGTTTACATAGAAATTCTTCATTAAGTTTAAAAGCACTAACGAATCTAATTAGAAACGCTAAGATGCAATGTGACAACTTCCATAATGCCTTTATCATCTATTTTTATAATTAACCGACACACTGAGTCGCTTAATGTTTACTTAAATAATTAGTTAGACAAGTCTAAACTGACGGATTAGGTTTAAAAAAAAAGTAATTTAATTTAATGAATATTATTTCCTATAAACAAAAACTAAATTGAAATCTCTTAATTGGAAAAGAAGGTTAAGGTTCAATCAATCTGCTTTCAAAGAACATTGAGCTTGATTGAAGTTTCTTAAGCTACTTTCACCATTCAAAGAAACCACGAAAGTGGTAATCCATTTACTTTCAAATTGATTAAAACAATTTTGTACAGATATTTTATAATTTATACAATATTAACTCCTTAATTATTAAAACTTTCGTGAGACATTTCACTATAGTAGTTATAAAAACAGTTTAACTCACGTGTAAATCGGTGTCGGTACCGCTCACAGTTAGCGACATGCCGCGAACGCGCTATAGTACCAATCCCACTACCTTGAAGAAAAGCTCTCGATGGGCTCGAAACTAGTCGGTACCGACACCGACTTACACATTTTTTTTTTATAAGAGAAGGGGGTAAACTGGCGGCGGGATCACAAACAACATCCCGCGGTCCGCTTTAAGTCGTGGGTCCATCTGGAAGAAAGCGTATCACTCCTAGTCAGGTATTCTTGATTCTAACCTCAAAATTTCACGCACACGTATGAAATATTGTCATCCCTTTCATTCTCTTTGATTGGACAAACACAGTAATATGTGTCAATACAAGAGTCATTTCAGTCGAAACCCACAGTTATATAAAGTTTGATGACAGTAAGTCAATTAGAACAACTGTCATCGAGAAGTTATTTTAACGTATTCATTCCTGTAGTCTTTAAATTTGCATAGAGCGGCCTCAAAAGAAAATCAATATTGCGACCGAACAGCTCTCTATTGAATTGGAGACGTACACGTTACAGCTATTCACTGCATCATAGGTAATGACGGTTCTAGTGACATTGTGAATGTGGTTCTAGTATAGTATTACCTATCTGAATTTGAATTTTGACACTGTTTTAAATTAAAAAAAAAAACTTTGCTGGCCAGAGTTGTTTAAGAGGTAAACTAGAGGAGGGTTGGCGAACAGCTGTAAACGTACCATGTAAATAAATGTTGACGTCATAGAGGAATCATCCAATAGTAAAGACTTTGAAATTATTGGTAATATGCGTAGAGATCATTCATATTTACTTTTTTTTTTCATTTTGTGTTCAATGACATGACCAAAGTATTGTATCTCGTGTCATCGAATCGACAACCCTGACGTATAGAGGTTTAGTATGAGATATAATAATGTTTACAACATAATACGATTTTTGAGTGGGCGATTAAGTTGGTAATGATTAATGTGTAATGTTTTAACTGTATCAAATTATTTTGTAACACCATCTAATATGGTTTAGGTTATAAAAAAGTTTTAAAAATACAATTTGTTTTTTATTTCAAGTTTGTTTTGGTATTACTATCTTAATTAGATAGTAAAAAATACGTCGTATTTGAAAACTTTATGTCGTAAAATATTGCCGGTCAAAGTTCGTCGTTTAATTGCGACGATTCGAAATACTTGAATAGTAAATTGTACCCAAAGGGAAGTGTGAAAGTCTAATTAGTTTCGAGAGCGACGATATATGCACGTATATGTTAAATTTATATGTTTCGTGGTGCAACGTTTGAAATTATAAAATACCATATATGTATGCTGTTAACATGATAATAACTGTTAATATGTTATATATATATATGTTGGTTGGAGACGTTTGTTGTCGGAGGCCAAGACACGCTTCGGGTCGCTGCGCCACTCTAGTGTGTGTGTGTGTGTGTATGCTGTTAATTAACCATCATCATATGCCTTTGTCTGTCCACAGCTGGACATATTCCTTGCCCTATGCCTTCCACATAATGCGGACCGCTTTCCGCATCTTACGACTTCCAGCCGCCCGCACTACATCGATTCATTTGGAGCGTCCTATGCCCCCGGCCACGATTTTCTTTCCCCACCTACCTTTACTGGTCTAACAGATGTGACTAGCATAGCCTCTTCAGCTTTTTTTTACTGAACAATCCACTGTGATATGTACATGTGTATGCAAAATTACTACTAGTTTTACAAGAGAAAGTTTCACCTGAACAGTCCCGATGTGCATACAATAAAAAAATTGAATGTATTTAAAATATCACAAAAATCGAGTAATCGAATTAAAATATTTTTGCATTCATTCTATATCAATGGAATACATTCCATGGACGGTTTGCTCTTTTCATGATTTAATCACGCAGCCCATTTCGACGTTATTTAGCCGACTATGAATCACAAATATTTGTTAACGAAATGGACAGATATTTTGACGTATGCAGATGACTCACAAAAATATAAATATATATACTAATAAATATATTTTACGTATGCATTAAATTATATTTATTTACTAAAGTGCATTTTCATCATCTGTGAACTCCTTTTATCCCTTGGAGGGTTGGCACGTGTGTATTTTCTTAATCATATCTGAACTCACTCCCTTCCTACACATGTCCTCTTTATTCAGACTCCCTGTACTCTTGTAGTCTCTAATTGCAATCGTCAATTTTGAGGTTATTTATAAAATGACAAACTTTGTTATAATTTCGATATAATGTCGAAGTTCGTACTTGACTTTCATTCTAAAATAACAAAAGAAACTTAATGAGCTCTTACAACAAGGTTTATGGCCCATTTTACTAACAATTATGTCAATTTGTAGACATTAAGAAATCATACGGAGCCTTTTAAAAGCCTCCAATTAACTAAAATATCTTTATTAACTTCATTAACATTTTTTTAATGATGTATCAAAATGTATTTTAGAATTATAATGGTCACGTGATTAATAGCGTAGTAAAACATTTATTTGTGAAAAATATTGGGTTTTTTTTTCTTTAAATGGTCACCGCATTGTTTAGCATGAAATGGCTCATTTATTTCATGTAAATAAAAAGCTACAAAGATACTTGAAGAATATACAATAGAAATATGAATTCCGTTTGAGAAGTTTTTTTTTTATCGAAAAGTCGATAGCAAAATAAACTTTAGTAAAAAAGTACTACTTAAAAAAAAACCTTATCCATATAGAAGTATGATTAATTCTCATAATGTACTTAGATTGCACGCAACTTCCTCATATTTTGTAATTCTAATATACTCCACCTTTATATGACGGCTTAATAAAGCGTGTCCCTCGAACGTCTGTCCCACAATACACGTGCCGTTAAGAAAATTAAATTACATTCCAAGAAACTATTTCCTTTAAATATAACATCTTCTTACTTCTTTCATCTAAGATGTAAGATTAATGTTTTTTTGAATTCTAACTGGATTTCAAATGACTTTTTTTTATAAATAAAATACAGGTAATAGGTAGCTAATCTATACATTATAAATTAGTGTACAAGATGTATGTATATTGCTTATGTGGAAATATCACCTTTTTTTAATAATCGTCTATCCGTCCGCTAGTCCATGTTTGTTCCTGGTAACCGGATTTACCGATTTAGACCGCACATACCGGAAGGTGTTGTATACGGGTGTAATATTTCTATTTTTTTAAATTCTACGCTGACGAAATCTTGGACATGCTATTGTTTAAAGTCATATATAAAGCATAGTTTGAAGGTAGAATTCCGAGAGGCAGTACTCAAAGTTCTGTTGGCGTTCTTCGCTATGTGACGACAATAAGCTAACCCACTAAATTAATAAATAATTTCGTATTATTGCTTATATGTACTTAATATGTCGTATGACCTTTAACTTTTAATATAAATTATAAATTGAAATTGGCAAGTTATAGAAGGAATTTCATTAAATTCTCCCTGAGATAGTGAGACGTGTGGATGCGAAGTTAGAACGTAACATTACTATATGACAATTTGTAAATAAATACACAGCATATACTATTAAAGAGATATGTGTTGCGAAGAAATTTGTTTTCACCTGCACGACATAATAAAGGTACTACATAATTTGTTTAATACATTTACCATACATGTATATATATGCCATTAACATGATTACAAGAGCAATATAAAAGATATTAATTTGTATGCAAATTATTCGATTGTCGCTTTTTATCGAGTCTTAGTATGACAAGAATTTAAATTAAAAATATGAACTTTAATATATGCTGCAGTTTGAATACAATTTAACAGAATTATATTTTAATAGAGAAAAGAATGGCATCCAAACATTGTGAGTGTCATTCTCCTTACGGCATTAGGCCGTGTCCTCTGTAGCAATATTTAAAGCTATTCTTCACTTCTTAAATCTCGAACGTTAAGCGATTTCAGGACTTATTAACCCAAAAATGTTGAGTTCCAGTCGAGGGGCGGTCTTAAAATAAATTCACTTTGCAAACTTAGAAGACTTTTAAAGTTAAAACTATTAATACTTTATAAGTTTTGAGTCGAGCGAGCAGTTTTACTTAGTTTTCATC
>JAODUI010000030.1:2006670-2017417 GCA_027563995.1 Papilio gigon | reverse complement strand
GCCGTCGCTCACTTGAGTGAGAGAGTGATGGGCTCGAAACTAGTCGGTACTGACACCGAGTTACACGTGAGTTAAGCCCTTTTATAAGTAGTTTAATATACCATTTTTAAAGCTTGTTAATATCATCGTCAGCTCATAATACTTACCTACTGATGGGCACAGAGCCAACCCTATTATGAGGAGGGACTAGGCCATAGTCAGACACGCTGGCTAAATGCGGTTGGTTAACTTCACATATATCCTTGAATTTCTTCTACAATATATACAGGTTGCATCACGATGTTGTACTTCACAGTAAGAACGTCGGGTAATGTACATATGATATTCGAAAATCAAAAAAACATATTGGGTACATGCCGGGGATCGAACCTCGACAATGTTGAATACTGTCCGGTTCGGTCAAGCGCTTAACAACTGCGCCACCGACGGAATCTTAGTATGAATTTGATTTACTACCAGTACTTCTAGTAACATTCAATATATGTTTGATACTAGTGGACTGTAGTTTCTATATTTACTTTAAACGGTAACCTTCAGTAAAGTCATTTGGCATTTTTTGAGATATGCTAGATTCGTGCGTACAGTTCAGAGGTGATTAGTGTAAACTTCTAAAATAAATTGAAATGTTCAAAAAAATGTTGAGATTTAACTGTAGGTAGCACATGTGTTAATGTTCAGAAGATAAATGGCGATAGGTTTGCCTAGTCAAATTTTGTATGCAAATATTTTCCCATTATAATAATTGAATTTCAATAATTTGTTATTGTTTGTATTTATAATTCACTTGAATAAATTGTAAAATATTTTAGTAAAAGCAACACAAGTAGTTCAATTTGTTGCCACGTTTGTTAACGTGGTTTAATTTTATTTGTATACACAAGTTTAAATTATGTTTAAATTTTGTATGCTATTATAAAAAAAATTGAACAATTCTATATTAATCAATGAGCGAACACATTTACTATATATCACTTTTTCAAAGGCCGTCAGCGCATCTGTGGTTCTTTTGGTATTGCGGAAGTCAGTGCGGCAAGACCATATCGTGGTCCCGTCGCGCATTTAGTCTGTCGTATCGTGTATTCTCTGGAATAGTGCACAGGAGACTGAATCAGTCTCATTTTACTTCCTAGCAAACGAAGTAGCGAGCGACACCTAGTTCAAATATTTAGATGTATTCGTTAAATGAAATTAAAATAAATTAGGAAGTAAATTTTTCAGCTAACTTAAACTTTGTAAAATATGTTTATGAATATTTCTATTTACAAATTACCTGTTACAAGAGTTTACTGAAAAACACATATGTACATGCGTTCTCGTCTAGTCGTTTGGTATAAAAAAAAAAAAAACTTTCTCAACTTCGCAGCTATGAGCGTTCGCTACGCCAAGTACAACTTGAAACAAGTGATGTAAAGTTGAGTTAATATTTAAATATGTTTTTGCTTCTTGTTTATTATATTTCATAAAGAGATTCAGTAGTCTATGTTCTTCTAGACTATGTTTTAGATTTGTGGCAAATTCGATGAAATTCAGTTTAACCGTTTTGGTGGTACGTGTGGATATCTATCCATCCAAACTCTCGCATTCATGATATTCATTATCGTCATCATGTCATATCAGCCACATGTCGCCCACTGCTGAGCGTAAGCCTGCCCCAAAGATCGCCACGACGATCGGTCCTCGGCCGCCCTCATCCAGGATGCTCCCGCAAACTCAACCAGATCATCGGTCCATCTTGCGGGAGGCCTATCCACGCATCGACCTGTCCATGGTCGCCATTCCAGGACTCTGTGGCCCCACCGTCTGTCCGTTCTGCGGGCAATGTGGTCGGCCCATCGCCATTTAAGTTTTGCAATTCTTCATTTTTTTTCATTCATTACATTGATATTACATTTAATAAATAAGATTAAAGACATGATTAAATGACGGATAAAAAAAATTAAAGAAATATCTCATTCATTCAGATTTATCATGCTACTAAATAACTCAGTTGTGAAAAATTAATTTTTGTTACAATGTCATAAAATTTTTTACGTCTCCCTTAAACGAGATTCCTTTAAGTAACATTTAGAATTTTGCTTTTAACAAAACGAATTTATTCCGTAACCGAACGAATTAATATCAATTTGACTTTTATGAAAGGACTTTTGTTATTTTAAATAAGCAAGATTTCATTTACGCATGAAAAAATGATTTTTGTTACAAAGCGAAAAACACACCAGCTGCTCCTTACTGTCATACTTTGACATTAACCTTCTCTCATCATTCATAAAAGCCTATCTCTGATTATAATTACGTACGTTATTGTATTTTTTAAAGAATTCTCGTCATCTATATGACGTAGAGACACGGGAAAGCTTTTTGTACGTAGTCATTAAAAGGTAAATAACGTTACGATTTTCCCCGATCGTTTACACATATCGAGTATGTATATAAATTTCTTTTTCCGTTTTATGATAACCTCAGGATGAACGCTAAATTTTATACATTCATTTCATGATCGGATGTAAATAAGCGAAGCAAAATGAAACGATCCGGCGCCTACCAATAGCAGTAAAAATACAATAAACCTGTTTACGACTGTTCTAACGCACAATTTGGCTTTGTCTTTTATTTTACGTGTTACTTAACGACTAGGCCTCGCGACTGTGAACTTACGTCACGAGATATCCCTTAAGCTCGCTACACATCTTTAGTTATAACTTAAGAATCGAACTGTAAAAACTAACACGTGTAAACAATTTTAACAGCTTACACTAATAAAACTTTCGTGAGACATTTCACTAGTTAACTATCAATTTTACTTATAATACATGAGTAAGAGGCTGATGACATTGAATGTGGATGGATATAAAGGTAGAGAAAGACCTAAGAAGGTGTGGAGGATATGCGTAGGAAATGTGTGAGTTCAGATATGACAGAGATGTATGGAAGACTAGTAGATTCTGTGCCGACCCTCCGTAGGGAAAAGGGTAGGTTGATGAATGAATTTTGCTTATACAGTTTTAACTGTACAATACGACTGTTTAGTAAAAATGAACGAGTATAAGTGATTTATCTCGTTAGTAGATACATGTATTTTGTAATTATTGAAAATTAAGTTTCAAAATTTACATATTTATATAAATCATCATAAATCGTCATGTTCCGCGTATACTAGTGGAACAATTACGATAATTGTTGTGTTTATTACTGTCATAGTTTCTTATGAAAGAAGAAAAATTTAACGATATAAAATGCGAAACATTTAAATAAAATATTCAGTAAGACATGACATCGTCTGTCGGGTCATCTAATATAAAATAAAAAATGCAAATGAAATGACGATAAATTTTCCTGGAAGCCTTGTGGTTAGTCTTGTAATATGTTGTACAAAAATGTAACATAAGTAATGTTAAGTATGATTCATGAAAAGCATTAAAACAATTTCTTATCAAAACTTCGGTAATAAAGATTCAACAGATGGCGCTCTGAAACATTGAGAGTAATAAAAACCTGATAGTTCCGACTGAAGGCCTTCGCTCGAATTTAACTTCACATATTGAGCTTTATATCTGTAACAGTATGTTGGAAATTAAACTTCGTCGATGTATCTAACAATATTAAGATGAATTAAGACTGATTATTTTAAACTAAGGTTTTATTACGTTAAGGAAAAAAAATATTTTCTTCCCGACATTCTAAATTAAAGGGCACTATTCTTTAACTTTCATAAACAGTACTTTTTCTATTATGGAGACCGTTCAATTTTCGAATTTGTTCAATAATACGCGCCAATAGCCTACTGGGTAAGGGTACGGATTTCAGATCACGTGGTAAAGAGTTCGAATCCCGCTATTTAACTATCGTTGTGGACCATATCCTAGCACAAGCCTAGCTTATTACAACAAGTACAGTAAATTAACAAAAACCTGCTAATATTTTTACCTAAAAAAAATCAAATGCATCTTCAATGTGTTATTCAACTTATATATTTGTAAAGCTGGCTACTTAACTGTACTTAAAAAACCGACGGTCAAGTTAAAACTAAAAGTATACGCCGGGATTAAGGTAACCTAGGCATATCCTTTCCTATGGATACAGTTTCAAGATTATGCTATTAGTTGGTACATATCAATTTACATAACAATCTCGACTATATAGTCTTAATTGTTCAGTCACAATGCTAGTAGCTAGCCGTACGTTTCTACATATATAGCCATATGTACCACATTATACATATAGACGAGTATAGCTCAAGCGATGTAATTATCGCCACGTACAAGCAAATGCTTGATGCGTTCGCAGATTAACACAATGGCATCTTAACCTATCATATTTCAGTGAAATTATATTGCTCCTAATAGTCCAATGAATTTTTTAAATCAACTTCTAATGCTCTTCAATTGCCTTTAATAGGATTGTTAAATGATCATTGCCTTAAACTACTAGTCGGTCCTGTACATATACTTATAATAACAATTTAAGTAGAAAAGTACCAATTTAGTTTTAAAATGCCAATAGCCTAGTGGTTAAGAGTACGGACTACCTATCTATTGTAGATTCGAATCCAACTATGCGACTATCAACGGGACCCATATCTTATCACAAGCTTTCTTAAGTTTACCTGCGATGGTTACAAGAAATATTAGTAAACTAACATAAAACCGATAATATTAAACAACTTGGCATTTTTATAAAAACAACAGATATTACAATGGTGGTTTTATACGCAATGAAGAGTAAATATATTAAACAATAAGAATAACACAATGTTTAATTATATTAATTATAAAGATTTTAAAACATAATTACAGTGAAACGAAAATAGATTCATCTCTTACAAAAACGTACAAATAAAGGTTTAGTGCTTCGAAGTATGAGGTCACAAGTGAACTTGACGTCTTCATGTTTGGTTACAGCTTCGATATGAAAACGTCTGAGCAACGACGACATAACTGTCTTCATTTCCATCATCGCAAACTTTTGACCTAAAACAACAAACTTTTATAATATGACCATTCTCTCGTTAACCATTTTGTATCATAACACAAGTTCTTAATAACTCATGGAATCCATCGTTTATATCTATACTACTATTATATCTAACCTAACTTTAAAGACCCCATCTAACGTACACCTTGCACTAATGCACCAATAAGGGTAGAGTGGCAGCTTGTGAAGCGGGTCGTTAGCTGATGATGACCACGATTAGTCTGGCAAGACTGCAGCGACGAAGAATAAAATTGATATCTAATACCTACTATACCCACAGCACGGATTTGAATAACTCTTTTTGTAGACTATATTATCACTCTATTCGACTTAGGAGATTATTGAATTGAAAAAAAACACTGAAGAAGATTTAATGTATTATAGAATGAAATGTATAACTTAATACCTATACAATTTCTTGGTCCAGCGCTAAAAGGAATGTAAGCATAAGGATGTCGTTTGTTGCTGGTCTCAGGCAGGAACCGCTCGGGAATAAACCGCTCCGGGTCAGGGTACAGGTGTCCGTCACGATGCATGTCGTACACGTGAATGTGACAGAGCGTGTCACCAGGGATTTTATATTCACCTGAAATATTATTACATTCATTACCTTTGGGTCCGATGACGAAATGTGTAAAACATTTTGTCCCACAAAAAAAATCTTATGTAACATATAACAACACATCGTTTTCGTCTTGATTTTTGTAGTGGAAACCTACACTGTAGAGTAGATCAACCTAAGTACAGGTGGATCACAAAAAGCGAATCGAATGGTCAATTTGGGTTAGTTTTTGAGGTTTACAATTCAATTTCGAACCATCGTTCGATTCGCCGTTTGTTTAATCATCATTAAAGTGGCTAAAAATAGAAGATACATTGAAATAACAATATCTTGCATCATCACCATCATTAGCCTATATTTACTCGCTGGACCTTCCCCAAAGTCTTCCACAGTATCCAGTCCTCCGCGTATCCAAATGTTGTATAACTATAACCAGTATAGTTTTTACACCAAAAATAAAGCCTTACCGAGTTCTACTTCTTCAGCTAAATACCTGGATATGAAAGGCACACTTGGATACAGCCTTAGAGATTCCTTGATGCAGCATTCTAAGTATTTCATATTATTAAGGTCTTCTATTGTTGCCGTCCTTTCCGATTCACCAAAAATATTTTTCAACTCTTCATAAATTAATTTCTGGAAAGGAAATTATTTTACATTGTGTAAATCGATAATTTGTTTATTAGAAATATAATGTTACATGTTACCTGTACGTTTGTTTCATTAGCTATTCTCATTATCATGAAGGAAAGTGCACTTGCAGTTGTGTCGTGGCCCTGGAACAATATTTTTTTTCACTATCAATTGATTTACATACATTTTATCAATTGAATTCTCTATTATTGCAAATTTTAAGTTAATGTTAGGAATATTGATGTGTACCTCAAACATAAATGTGTCCACTTCCTCTCTAATACCTTCTAAATCTATGACACCGTCCCTTTCGTTTTCTAAAAGCAAATCCAGCATCGCAAGTCGACCTTTCCTGCCATATATCTCACCATTATCTTTATCCAACATTATGTTTTTTGTATGAAAGTTCTCTTTGCGATCTCGAATTATATTCATTGTAAAATCATGAAGATCATTTATGGCCTGATTCTGAAGTCTTCCAATTTTCGAATGATCAAACACTATGTTAGGGTACAGCCAAAATCTGCACAATCGTTGAACAACAGATTCCCCTATAATATTTATTGCTTTTAAATATTTGTCGCATATAGATTGCATGTGTTCTTTAGTGGCTCCACCCATTGCTGTCTCTGAAAATAAAAATAAAATTACATATGCGATTTCTTGCGATTGCTGGAGTGGAGGCCACGGTTGGGGACCAGGAGTGTGGGTCGTCCTCCCTCCAGGTGGACCGGCGGACGGCAGGAAAGCGGAGGACCGCATACTTTGGAAGGCATTGGGAAAGGCCTATGTCCAACAGTTGGCAGACAAGGGCTGTTGATGATAATGTTGATGCGATTTCTTTCCTACCAGTACCATAGACTAAGGGTGTCTAATATTAAAGCAATGCTATGCAAACATATTGCTATCTCGTATTTTCTTTAAAATAATCGTTGTTTTAAATTTGTTTTCTGATACATACCACACATAATGTTGAGAGTTGAATTTGTAATCATTGGCCGAACATCGCATCGTGTCTTTTCAGCTTCAGTATCAACTTGAACCATCAACTTCACGCTTTGTTCAGTAAACGTACGGAAGTATTTCTTCAAGATATTAAAGTGAAAAGCTTGTGTCAACATTTTTCGACGTTGGTGCCATTTGTTACCTATGACAAAATCGACTAAATAATGTTTGATTATTTTAACTAGTATCTAAATTTTGTGCCTAACAAGATATATATGATGTGTCAAATTAAATATTATTTGATATCAAGTCATTGAAATATAACAAGGCAAAGATTTTTCTACTCACCATTACTAACAAGAAGTCCTTCACAAAGCCATGGCCTTAAAAATGTATAAGGTACTTGTTTATCAATAAAACGGGTGCTCGATAGTATAATCTAAAACGTATAAATAATTTCAATATGATTGTTTACAAAGTCGAGTACTTTCTCATTGTCATTTAATCTTTACTGTGGTATTTTTCGCATACTAATTTTGTTACAGAAGTTGACCACTTAGAGTCGCCTTCATGAAGGAGTTGTTAATTAAATGTTAACCTTCAGTATTACCTCTACATATTTTGGATTAGATATATTAATAGTGCGAGCATTGATAGCATGTATTTGGTAAATGTCTCCGTACACCTTGCGAAGTTTTCTAAGATGTATGAACAGGCGATCTGAAAATTTATTGGCGAAATTATGGGTAAAGAGCACTCAGAATTAGTATTCTGAATGCTCAACACACACGTTAAAAGTATTCTCATCACCATCATGTCGACCTTCTTTTTGAGGGTCGGCAGAGTGCATACTACTCTTCCACACATGTCAACTGTTATATGTGAATTCATTTTACGTATATCATCGTTACTAAAATATACCCATATTTTCTGAGGTTACCTTTTCTACCATCCATCCACGTAAAACAATTCACATCACATTCAAATAAATTTATGAGCACATTTATCATGAACACAATTACTCTATCACAATTGTTTTAACACAGTTTGTTTCAAATTTTAAATACGTTACCTAAAGGCACTATTAAATAATGCGAGTTTCCAATTAAAGGCAACGCTCTTTGGCCCGGTATTTTACGAATGTTTTTATTTTTACTTCCATCCTTGTATAATAGTATAAGGGCAAGTAGAATAATGAACGCAAATATCACTAACATTGTCGGACCGGAGTGCAAGGAAGCTGGACGAAGTATGTTTATTCTGAGTTGTTTTATCATTGTTAATACATTACATCTCGAAGGTTATTTCAAATGATTAAAGAGAAACAACGAGGATAATGTAAAGCGTTATTTAAAAAAAAAGCTTATAACGTACAACAAATTGCAACAGTTTACCTCTCAAGTTATTATTTTAATTAAACTAACAACCTTTTAAAAGCCAGGCCACCGACAATAGTCGAACCCTATACGTCAAAAAAAAAAATTAAATAATTGACATTCAAAGTAAAAGTAAATACTGGTTATTTCATTTTAGATTTTTTTAGCAATATGGCTTTGTGAAGGACTTCTTGTTAGTAACGGTAATTAAAAAAATCTTCGCCTTGTTATATTTTAATGACTAGATACTAAATAATGTTTAATTTGATACATCATATATATCTAGTTAGGCAACATTTTAGATACCAGTTAAAATTTTTTTTTGCAGTTGTTTTTTATTGTTTACTGGCGAATAAAACGAAGTAATGATTTTTAATCTGGTAGTTAAAAGGTTAAATAAATACATTATTTCATTTAAACTTAAAATACATAAGTATTCTTTCGTGAGCTTGCATTATAATATTTTGAATAAAAAAAAAGTAAAACTAAACCTCTTATTAGCGTTGATAAATACGATGAACTGTCTTTTTTTTAATAATCACATTTATTTTTACTACAATCGAACATGGCAAATTTTGCTTTCAATACACAATACAATAGATCTTGCTATGTGCAATATTCTATTAATTAACTAGGTAAGGAAATAATAATGGCAACATTAGAAATAAGCATTTATCTAAACACAATGCAAGAATATGTATATGTTCACATATGTATATATAGAATATAGAATATGAATATGGTCACACAAGTTCTTTAACAGACCATCTGTCGATATTGTCATCGCCTTACATTTTAAACGTAATTATATCATGTAATTATATACTTACCTATATAACGTGAAAGGCAAAACAAACAAAAGATCAGGAGCCCGAAATGTGTACCACTAGCCTAATGTTAAGGTTTCGGATTTCCGACCACACGGTCGAGAGTTCGAATCCCGCCATTCGACTATTATAAACTACATCCTAGCACAAGTCCAGAGCTCATTTGGTGTGGTAAAAGAAATATTAGAAGATTAACAAAAAATCTGCTGATATTTAAAAATAAACATTAACTGACAAAAACGATGTTAGAATCAATGAACCATTGAACAAAGGTCATTAACATCGTGGGATCAATCGACGATATAAAATTACTAATTAATAAAAATAATCACGCTAACAAAGGTATAATGACTCTCCTTGTTAAAAATAGAACAAAAATAATGTACAAGCTATTATAATTAATGGCTTAATAGATATTTTACAAGATCAAGTAACAGTGAACTCTTGAAAGGGCACATTGGGAATAAGGTTTTGCAGTTTCTTTCATCGACACTGTCTCGTCCGAGTTCATACGCAGTCTCGAACACTTCTAACGATTGTTTGTCTTCCTCTCTAGGTTCTACGCTGTAACAATTTTTTAATTGATATTATTATTTTAATTAATTTTAAATCTACAATCTGACGACTCAGGTGGACGATGATGCAACCAGTATTAACTACCGGAAGCGGTATACTATCTTGAATATTTACTTATCCGAGGCAGTTGTTGTTGTTTTTGTAATCTACTGTTAACACGTTCGCTGCGAAACGAGGTCTAAACCATCCCTAATGCAACTTCCCTGTGGTGTGGCAAGGAAAAACGTGTACTTCTTTGTGGTGCGAAGGGCATAATTTTGTTATAGGATGTGGGGTCTAATGGACCGCGCGTCGCACTAACGTCTAGTCGAGGACCGGGTCCATAATACCTCGTACTTCAGGGACGGAAAGTACGCCAAGATTGATGCAGCGAACGTGTTAAACAAAATTTTATTATAATTTTTATACATAACACGATCATACAAACAACAAGCGTGATTCGTTGTATCTGTCAAAAATCCGCGGAAAAAGTAACCTCATCCTCCATTAGTCATAGACTAATAGCGCAGACTCACTAACTTTGAAGAACACAGAATACACCAGTTTTGTATAATGGCTTTTGTTTTATTGACACGAAGATCGTCTCTCTCTAAGTACGCCTTGCTCGAAGCACATCCCCAGGCAATGTTAATTTGTTTCCTACCTTATGGACAATATTTTCAAACGTTTTAACATTGTAAGCTTGAGATCATTTACAACGAAGTTAGTTATTTCAAGCGAGAGCATGACAAGTATGTGTGTCTAAAGTAACATTCAACGTTTTTCTTTATAAGATTGGATAAAAAAAATTACAGAACCCTAATCAAGCTTGTAATCGTCAAATAACTAAAATATCTTTATTTGGAATCAATGACGAT
>JAODUI010000030.1:1973621-1992266 GCA_027563995.1 Papilio gigon | reverse complement strand
ATCTCTGTGAATTTCGTTAGTTTATAAACGGACTATCGAGTAGTTTGGAATGGCGAATCATTTACAATTTAACAAATCACACGTATAACTTAATCAAAATATTGTTTTTTTTTTCTTTATTTTCTAATTTATTTAATTTTTAAAATGTGTCAACATTAATGAAAATTAATAAATTGAAATGTTGGCCATTTAGCCAAAAATTATTTTTAATTGCAATTATTCATTGTAACTTACACTTGACTATAATAGTTTAATTAAAATAAATTGATATTACCTTGCATATAAAAAAAAATATCAAACATTATTCTACGTACAGATGTTAACAAAATTGTACATGTTTTCAACGAACCTAAATTCAGTGTAAAGAATTGGAACAAAGCCTAGTAAACTTTTTACATCAGTAAACTATTAATAATTGATATGACAAACAATATTATTAATAACGTATTAATACTATTATCTTTTGAATTTATTACTTTGAATGTACGTAATTATTGATAACCTTTCCGCATATCAATTCGCTTGTAATTTTAACAAAAGCGCATGTATGTGAACACATTATTAATTTCTAACCGTACGCTTCCACTGTCGAGACACTCCAATTTTTAAATTCTCGTACTGTTTGAAAATCAGATGAGACGAGATAGGAGATATCTTTGTGCAATAGTTGTCAAATGTCTTGACGGTTCGTAGCATCGTGTGACCAGTACAGCGGGGTGGATAGAGATGTGGTGCGAGGACTCTGTATGTAGCGAAGGTGACCTTGACCTTGAGCCGCCAAGAAATTTGAAGAGACGTATATACGTGTTCCGGCAGTGTACACTCCCGGTAGAATCTCATTGCTGAACTGCTAACATATTTCACACCACATAAGTCGTTTTCAATTCGATATCGCGCCTTTTGAATTTTGTCTTCCATAATTTCTGTAAATGTGAAAAGAACAGTGTTAGCGTACTATCTTAAGCTTCAAGATCACTTTTAAATCACGTGGGGATTTTTATCTCGTACTGTTTGACTACCAAACATCGCTGGGAAAACATCGTTCCACCTTGAATTACAAAAGTTTGTAACTTTTTAAATCGTACGTATGTACAAGAATTTTAAATCTATAATTCTAGTGATGTAATAGAGCCCATGCACGGACCGCGTCAATTGTCACCGTAAACAAATGCTACCGATAATATGTCGTCTGCTACAAACTGTAGATGACGACTGTTTAGAGATGTCCGTGTACAGAATCACTAAGATGTAAACATAACAAGAACATGCGTACATACCTTGAGTGAATTTCTGAATTTAGTTGACATCAAACTGAACAGAATTGGATTAAGGACGATACTAAACCAATTGTGAAACAACGTGATCCTCTGGCCGATGCTCCACCACTGAAAGATAGTTTAAATCAATAACACACCCATCAGTTTTACTCGAAATAATCGGTATTAAGTATCGATCGCTAAGTACACAAAACATCACGTAACACTATATACATTGCTTGAGACCCTGTTTCTAATATAATTATGTTTTCTGTGTCAGTTATAATGACAGCTTCAACAATTTAATATCATATTAGTACTGAAATTGAAAAGCTCTAAGTTCTGTAACAGTTTAATACAATCAATTTGTTCTTTTCCATTGAGATGCATTTAATTGTTCTAATCTAAACATCTTTTAAAAGTTCATGGTAATAAAGGCAATCCGTGTTACCACGTCCTTCTAATAAATAATACAACACAGAAATTTGTGAAATATCGTCATAATTTGTCTCCCCAACTTCTGAATACATTAGACATTGTATAAAGTTATTTACTTCGAAACTGTTACTGAATAAAAAATGACTTTCCTTAACTCATGGCATTTCGGAAGAAGGTAAACGAGTCAAACAAACTTTATAGTATTAAGAGTTTTTTTCCTACTGTTAAAACATTTTTTAAATCATTCATTTATTTTGGGTCATAAACACAATACTACTTAACTATTATTTAACGAACTTAAGCTAAAAAAATCCTTACCTTAGCGAGATGCATCAACTGCTTCATATTGTAAACGAATATCAGCACCCGAAAGAAGCAGAACGGCAACCAGCACACCACAAAAGACAACGTCAGTGCTACTAAGCAACAAAACATCATCTTATCTTAATAATATTATGAATACGAAATTTCATATAGCTGGATATTTCTTAAGTAAGTACAGAACGGATTTGAATGAAATTTTGGATAGATAACCTGGAATAGTGCATAATCCCACACGGACAAAGACGTGAACGAAAGCTAGTAAAGAATAAACAACACCCTTATCATCATCATCATAAGTCTTTGTCTACCCACTGCTGGATATAGGCCACCCCAATACCTCCCACAATATGCAGTCCTCCATATCATTCATTAAAGGATTAGAAGGATGCTTATTAATCAAAGGATCAAAATTTAAAGCGATTGTGTCATCATTTTGAACCTACTCGCAAATGATTGTGCATCAAATAGATTAATTTAACTGTGGTTGAATACATGATAATTTATTCTTATTATAAAATCATAATTTACTTACTAACAAGCTTGTTCACTTTTCGTCTATTATCTTTGTGATTAAATATCTGATTCTTTGAGTTATTCTTCTCTGCAAATCTCACTTTCAAAGCAATCATTGTATATACAAATAGCATTATTACTAACGGTATAGCAAATGTCACCAATGCTAACACGCCGTTCATTACTCTAGCGAACGGCGTTGGTATCGTGAAGCAGACCGCTGACTTCGTCGTCCTCACCAGCTCCACCGTCCACACTTCGGGCAGCGTCTCCGCTATCGCTATTATTAACACTATCACAATCACTTTCATCACCCGCTGGCACACCGGCGTCGACTTCAACATCATCGGATGCCATATAGCTATGTATCTCTCTACAGCCAACGTCGTCATTATCAAAATGCTGTTATTCCAAAGTAAAATCACGAAGAAGAAATGTATTTTGCATGCCACGTAACCAAAACGGTACGAATCACTCAAATGTTCGTATATATCTAGCAGCATAGCGAACGACACTATCAAATCGGATATTGCTAGATCAAATAAATAGTAATTCGTAGCGGTGTGCATTGATCTATCCGAATAAATAACGAAGCACGTCAATATATTTCCAATGAGACTTATGAAAAATACTGTTACTAGGAAAATTACAAATAATATAATTGTCGCAGCCGACTCTTCACCTCTGACTGACACTAAAAATTGTGACCATTCTTCAATATCGAAATCACTTGAATCTTCGCTTGTATTATTCATTTTTTTTCTCAAATTGAAGCTACATTAACGTCCTGTGGCTTATCTGTGTGAGGCCAACACAGTAATGAAAGCAGGTGGTGTGCACCGGTGAATATTTGCTAGATAACATAATGGGCCCGCAATAATCATGTTTGCTGAATTCTGTATACATAATATGTATATTCAGTTATTTAAGTGGATTAATTTTTATAAAGCGATGTCTACAACCGCTACTGCTATCAAAACTGTTAGTTCTTTACTCCGTAGTATCAGTTAAAACATTTTCATCATCATAACTTTGATTATCAACAAAGGTAAGGGATACTTTGGTGAACACCCTGTATCGATCAGACTTTGTGTTTAATGTATGTGAACAATCAACTAGTAATACAGGATTACTAGTTATTGTCAATAATCCTTGGGAAGTTTCTGGAATGATGGCGGGGTCAGTTACTTTGAGACGTATGCTAAATTGTCATACGATAATTTACGTTATCAATTCTTTACCTATAGTTACTTAACATATCTGTTTAAAAAAATCACCTTTATAGTTAGATTTAAGTCCATATTTGATGAATAATAAAATCAAACCTCTTTTATCATTGAAACATTTCTAATAGCAACCTTACATGTGATTTGTGTTCCACAGTAACTGTAGTGTTGGCTGTTACAAACGAGGTCTTTGATGTATAAAGAAATAGCGAGATTAAAAGATTTTTGAAACCGAGCGACTAACAAAGATGAAAGGCATTCGTCAACTACTTTCTACACACACGTTCAATGAAGGACATAAATCATAGAGCTTCAGATATTTACGTCACTCGGAGAATGTTTCATGTAGTTACATAATTTACAGTTAATATATTTTGTAATAGACAAATCGTCTTTAAACATAAAACATTAAACATGGGTATGTCTTCCGTTAGAAGGATCGATGATCTGGTTAAGTTTGCGGGAGCATCCTGGATGAAGGCAGCCGAGGACCGATCGTCGTGGCGATCTTTGGGGGAGACCTATGCTCAGCAGTGGGCTATATGTTGCTGATATGATGATGATGATGATGTTTCGTAAGACGCAACCGATTCAACCTAACAACTTGATTGTCATCATAAGGGAAGATATCTGTAAATTTAACAAGTAAACACAACTTTATTATTTCATCAAAGTTATTAAAGTTAATTTTATATAAAAACAGAATAATGTCAAAGCTGCAAAGTGCTGCCATCTATTGTAATATTTTGTAAAACTACACTATTTTTTTTACAGTTACATGTCAAATTGTTTACGTGTCGTGTCCAACGAAAGTTATTAGTTATTTCTTTCTTTCTTTCTTTGATAAACAATTATTACTGGCAGGATTTTTTAATTCCATATTTAAAAAAAATATGTAATCATTGACAATGATTAAAATTGGACTATGATTCGTAATCAATTGTTTTTTTTTTTATTAAAAATGCTCAATGCCATCTCCAACATTAACTTTAACAGTGTCAAGATTCATATTCGTGCGCTTTTCTTAAAAAGAGAATTCTCGTATTAATTTAAAGATTGAATGGTTAATAAGTTTTGGATAAATCATGTAAAATAAATAGTGGTCACATATATTTTGTCCAAAGTCCTTGCACCGCAACTGGTGAATTTATGAATACCCCGTTATCAAGGGATATCTATGTAAATCAAAAATGTCCAGTACATTTGACCTTAATAAATCACTCCGCCTAATTGTTTTATTCCAGTTCAATATTTTATGTTTAGACATAATTTTTCTATCTGATGCTTTGTTAAATTTTATTTTACTAATGTTATGAATAACATAAAAAAAACAGTAAGTTTACTTTCAATAAAAAAAGTAACTTTAACAGTGATGCACGTACTTGGGACGGCCAAGTGATCGACGACCGGTTGACAGGCCCAAGTAATGCTGGGTAAACGACGTGCAAAAAGACCTGAGAGAGCTGCAAGTCCAGGACTGGGTCGCGATGGCGCGGGATCGAGTTGGTTGGAGGCTTTTATTGTCAAAAGCCAAGACACGCTTCGGGTCGCTGCGCCACGCCAGTAATCAGAATAAAATTTATTGCAAAGATAGATCTTTCGGTGTAAGGAATATATGGGAGAAAGGTTTTTGTTGATGTTATTTACCACCTTTGTTCTCATTAAAGACTTATTATCTTTTTGCAAACATGTATCACTTAGATGATAGGTAGAAGTGGATTTAGAAGAGGAGAGGACGCATAGAATATGTACATCGACTCTGGTTTGCCAGGAAGGCAACGTGTCTGATAATGCACATATATATAAGTAGCATTCACTTCGCTATCTTGGCGAAGTCAAATGTCGCTTGCTTATAATATATACTGTAAAACATGCTTACAGACAATCATAAAGAAAACTACCAATACCAAATGTTCTTTTTTATTGTTTACTTATGTACAGGAGGCTAATTGTTTGTATATCTATTAAGTCTGTTTAATTCGCATCAACAACTTGACAGATTTTGTAAAGTTTCAGTTTCACACGTAGATTCTTTTTCAGTTGCAATACAGACAATCGAGAATTTTCGGGCTTCAACTTGACCAACATCAGCACTTCAATCTTGTCAAACCATAGTGACATTGGTTTCTCTTCTTCTGATCTTGGATATCCAGAGCCTCTGTAAAACAAATGACAAATATTAATCTAGTTATACATTAATAGGTGAAGCGGAATCACTACATCATTTCAAAGGAAGTG
Source organism: Papilio gigon (assembly GCA_027563995.1). Taxonomy (NCBI): domain Eukaryota; kingdom Metazoa; phylum Arthropoda; class Insecta; order Lepidoptera; family Papilionidae; genus Papilio; species Papilio gigon. Next base: position 1,986,271 of record JAODUI010000030.1, on the reverse strand, counting down.
CGGTAACAATTGGATATGATGGACATAATTAAGAAGAAGTTCATGCAATTTTGTTCATAAAGAAACTAATTTCGATCGTTGGTCAACCACTAGTTTACCTTACTTGGTTCCTTGAGGAAAAAAGAGTTATTACTGGAGAGTAAATCAATAAAATAATTTGGTTTACAGAACACTAAAGTTAATACTTAAAAGTACATATTTCAAATAATAAAGTACCTTAAGAGATTTTCGAAATTTAGTAGAAATTAAACTGAAAAGTATAGGATGTAGAATGACGCTGAAGAATCCATTGACAAACATTATCCTTTCTCCGATCAGCCACCACTGGAAGTAGAGAACATATTACAATAGGCTAGGTATCATACGAACAAAACTATGCAAATGACATTCTTACATTAACAGACTTTATATTTATTTTAAATAACATATTCACGTACAATTATCCGACGATATAACGGTGAAGGAAAAAATCGTAATGCAAATTGCACATATTCTAGTAGATGTTATAGATATATGTGAAGTCAACCAACCCGCGCTGGAGAAACGCTGGACTATAATTCTTGCATTTAAAAAGTAATAATAAATAGAACGTATAAGTCACAATCTATTGAATGCAAAATCTACATTTAATTGAAATTGTAGCATTTAAATGATAAAGCCTTCGCTTCAACTTCAAATTCGTATTAAATTTTGACATCAGTTTAATAGTAAATGGCGCTTACAAAGCAACTAACAATGTCTACTAACGAACCTTGACTAGAGAGATGAGCTGTTTCGTCTCCAACGTGAAGATAAGCATTCGCATCATGAAGAACGGCAGCCAACACAACAGGAACGAGAGCGACAACGCTACTGACCATAAAATCAATAAATAAGTAAAGTTATTTAAAAAATATCAAATCTTTCAATAGTTCGAGATAAATAAATTGGTAATTGGTCCATTCACATAATAGTCATACACTTGATTCATTCATCGTTCGTTCACGTATTGATTTTTCGAATAATAGATTCACATCAACCATGCTTAGTCATATAGATTAGTCATAGATGGATTAGATAAATTAGCTAGTGTCATATGATGTTATACTATCTTTTTATTTATTCATCAGGACTTGGACTTTCACGATATCGTAATGTCTAACAAAAAGTAAAGGTACACTTACCAACGAGTTTATTAACCTTATTCCTGTTGTCTTGATAATTGAAGATCTTATTGTTGGAGTAACGCCTCTGCGTCACGTTGACTTTAAATGCTATCATGAAATATACGTAAGACATGATTGCCATTGGTATTATGAAGGTCACTAATGCGAGTATACCGTTAATAGTCCTCGATATCGGGGTCGGGACAGTAGAACAGAAGAATACTTTATTCGCCTTTAAAAGCTTTAAAGTCCAGAACTCCGGTATCGTCTCCATTAATGCCACTAACCATATAACAATAATCACTTTTAACACTCGTCGCCAGTCCGATGACGATGGGAACTGTAAAGGATACCAGATAGCCGCGAACCGTTCTATAGACAACATCGTCAGGGTCAGTACCGTATTGTTCCATAACACAATTATAATTAAATAATTAATTTTGCACGCCCACGTCGCAGTTTCAAAGGAATTAACAACTCCCAGTAACACAACAAGTGTTGTTATAATATCAGACACCGCTAAATTTAATAAATAATAATTTGTCGACGTATGCATTGTTTTGTCGTAACATATAACTACACACGTTAATAAGTTTTCTATTAAACTGATGAGTATTATCATATACACGGCGACAACAAAAGCCGTCTTCATCCAAGGGGGTTCCTCTTTACGACAATTTATTAAAAATTCAATCCAAATTTCCACATCAACGTCATTACTTTCTGAATTATTAAACATAATAAATTTAGTCTTTTGCACGGTCGGTTTTTGTTCGTCATCGAACACTTTCCTCTAACAAATGACGATCACTGGGTGTTCGTTTCACAAGACTTAATACGGTAATGGGCTAATATCTACTAAATGGCCCAATGTTTGTTCAATAACGTAAAAGGTTTGCGATAATCATGTTTACAAATTAAAGTGTGCCGGGGGATTAAGTTAATATGCGTTCGTTAATGTTGGTTTCCACTGCAATGACACTTCTATCGATAGATATTGCAGCCTCTGTATTGTCGATACGAATGAAAGGCTTGGCAATATGAGTTCGAACTAATTCAACTTCAGTGGAGTTCTACCGTTATACTGGTCACTGAAACACGTTACGAATTAATCACACGTAACAACTTGTTGATATCAATGACTTGTGATTACTAAGCTTTTCAATACCAACCTATATTCTAGCTTTATGAATTATTATAATTATTTTTTTTTATTCGGAACAACTTACAGCTAGCTAATAAAATAAAAGTAAAATTAATAAAACAAAAGGCTATTTACAAGTTGTCGCATTTAAATATAAGATATGTGTAAAATTTAGAATTCAGTCCTGTATCACCGTTGTGCTGAAGAACTGATTATTATGTTTTGTGAAACACTCTGTATAAGGTTATAATTAACCAGGCGCTACATTTTATCTTTTGAACTTTTTCCAGCAGTGGGTAGACCAAGATGATAATGATTTTGCCTTTCTTTAGTCTCCTAATATTATTTAACTTGGATCTTTGTCCACCTTATCTTCTATTTTTTTAATTGTTTCCACTATGTGGTTTTAGTTCACGCAAGTCATCTTCCGTAATCATCAAATATCAATGACTGGTTGTAGCTGGCGATTACGTTCACGCGAAGATAAAAAAATAACTGAATCAGTAGCCTATGTGTTATTCCAGACTAGATTCTACATTCTTGCTAAATTTCAGTGAGGTTCGTTCAGCTGTTCTAGACATGCGTTATAACAAACATCCATCCATCAATAGTTTCGCAATTATAATATTTGTAAGAATAAAATCTATTATTAAATAATCAAAATATGTTTACAGGGAGTGTAGACTGTAATGTCAGAAGATAGATCGGGCTGGAGGAGGAATACCTGATGCGACGACCCTACATGAGTAGAATAGGAACACGGAGATATTGTTGTTGTCAGGGTCAGAAAAAAAAACAAAACTTGTGCTTGACATTCATTAAAATCATGATCACCGATATATTTAAAAAGTGTACATAAGTACATTTAATTCCATTTATAAATATTTTTACAGTATATGTTACAAGATCAATGTTAACTATTGGCCTTTGATTTGGTTCCTTAGTTTACTTAAGCTTTTTCCGGCAGGAACCATCCGTGTAGACATTTGGGCGCTGGAGAGGGAGTTTCGAAATCAACTCGTGCGATTTCTTTCATTGTGCGAGCGTCAAGTACTAGAAGAGCTAACGAGCATTCTTGTGATCCCCACAGCAACGCACTTAACAGTACCCCTCCATCTTCTTCCTGTAATAAATTTTGTTCAGCTCAATATTCAATTGTTTTTTTTCTATAACTGATTCATTTTTTTAACTTATTTAGCATAGCGAAGACTAGAAGTTCAGTTAAATTTCACTACGATTTTAACTAGTTACATAGTGTTAAAATTTGAAGTTACCCGAGAATCTGGCACAGGTATGAAGACGGGTTCACTTGGATAGCAGTCAGCTTCACACCATGACCAGGTCTCACCAGAACACGTGTCCACTTTTATGATCTGTAATAATACTTTAATTATATAAATTTAGTAGATTTTTGTTAATTTACTAATATCTCTTGTAAGCATTCCCGTTAAGCTTGAAAAAGCTTCACTGGAAATAACATTTACATTATAGAAAGGTGTATTAAAATATTCAAAGCAACAATTCGTTTTACAAAGCTCTGCAAAGCTTGGACAAAGTTTGAAATAAATTTTAAAATTGATACTAGAAAAACCTACGTATTCCATTCAGTGTATTCTCCTAACGCTAATAAAACAAAAAAAAATGTAAACATTTGCAGCTGTTACTCGATTAATTAAAAAGTATAAAACATTCCCGCCATTATAAAATGAGCTTTTCAGTAGCGTGATATAATGCAATGGAATATTTTCTGTATTGTTTCTTAAAATTCATTATATTAGATATTTTAATGTGGCAATAATAAACCGAAGTGTGATTATAATTTTCATATTTAATTTGTAATTTCATATGTTATTTTATTTAATTTGTGTGTGTTTGAATCAACTTACCGCTCCGGGATTTTCAGCGTCGACGTCTGAACTGATCGCGTAAAAATATCTATATGGCCGTCCTGTAATAAGTGATATATACAGATAATGGTATTGTAGGCACGAATTTATGTGAAGAATATAAGTTGCGGCCGGCATAAAGAACAAAAACATTTGGCTCATCTATTCTGCTTTAAAATGTCTTTTGTAAATGTATGTTATGCTTCCACTGTGAAATTATTTTTATTATTTTCACGTATTTTAAATTCCGGCAATATCAAGGATTCACCTAGTTATATCCTATTACCGTTGTATAAGTCATAATGTATCCTTGGTGTCTCGCAGCCCAGGTCGGCGAGCACACGCGGCGTCACCTTGCTCATCGCCGGCGCTTGCAGCGACACATCCAGCCGCTGCGGTCGGCCGCGGAACCACTCCGCGTAGTCTGCGTTGCTTTGCATCGTCTAATATTATACAGCTGGTTATAAATTACATTATAATAATGACACGTACGCTTTTTTATCGCGTGTCTAAGAACTAACCAATTTTACTCTTTCGGTCCCGATATTTTGAAATATCACAAATTAACATATATGGAAGGACATTTTTTTTGCGTATTTATGTATTACCATTGTCATCCACCACTTTTCTAAGCATAGCTAAATTTACTGACGTACTCATGGTCAATAAATGGTCTCTAAGTCCTTTAGTAAAATTGTTATTGTAGTATTTAATGTGTCGTTAAACAACCATTAAAAGATTCTGATTACGGCAGTAACTCTCATGACTACTATAAGTAACTATGCAACCGGGACTCCATTATTTTCCACTGCTCCATAATCATGAAAATCAGTTGAAGGATTCCTTACCTCAATAGCTTTTACGTACATTGCGTCCAAAGCCTTAGCATCCTTATAAGAACACAAATCTATGATTAATCTTCCGTCCTGCTCGAACGCATTGATAATGTGAAGGAAGAACATAGTTTCCGTTCGAAATCTTTTTTCTTCTTTGCCAGTCTTCTTACTTATTAAAACTATGTTAGTCTAAAAATAATAAGACAAACATTAAATATATACTTATAACGTGTAAGTTAATTACAAGGTTCTCAGAACAAACACAGGTACAAATACGAGTCTAGTATATGCAGTCGTTTCACAAAAATAACAAGTTTATTTCGGCAATATTGCGGTTCCCAATATGTTCAATAGAATATTAGAATATTAGCAAGGTTGCCATGGTAACACCTAAAACTCCACTGGTCTCTATATGTCATTGGAAATGACTGCATCGTCATCATCAACCTTACCAATGGAGGGTCGGCAAAATAGGTACGACTCTTCCATAAATCTCTATCAGCCATCATATCTGAATTCACACACTTCTTACGCATATCCTCTTTCACACAATCCACACATTCTTCGGTCTTCCTCTACCATTATAGCCATCAATATTCTTCGACAACTTTTCTTCGTCGTCATAGAATTATAAACGAGTGAACAGATAGTAATCAGTAAAACATGGAGGTACCTCGTGTTCAGGAAACCATTGTAGAGTAGATATCATAGGCTTGTTAACCAATTGATTTCGGAGTACTCCGCAGATTGATACTGTCAAAGGTTGTTCAATTACCACGATATAGTTCTCCGTTACACCTACAAGAGTTCAATGAATAAATAGACGTTATTCAATTCCCTTAGACATGCAATGATTTGTATATAGATAGACAGGTCTGTACGTACCAAATGTGTGCATGTATGCAGGATGCATCGCCCAACGAGGTTTCATACTGCCAATTATATGAGCTCGCTCGAACATGTCACCTGTAATTATTATAAAAACACTACCGTTTTTATCGTTTTCAGAATAAAATCATTGTGTTTTAAAGCTACCTCAGATGTTTTTTTATCGGCCGATATTTTGAACAGTTAATCCTGAATTACATTTAACTAATTTGGTGAAATATGCGCACTTCTATATGTTCTGATTCCCTTTAAAATATGGTCTAATATCAAGTCTGTGTTGTGTAGGGGCGGTTAGAGTGTTGACATCGCTGATTTTTTGAAATGAGTTATTATTATAACTACTTTAGTTATATATTTATGGATGAACCAACGGACTAGTGAAGGTTGTAGGATTACGTGATTTTATAAAAAAAATCATTGATACTAAACTTACCCTTTTCTGTGTAAGGAAATTTAACAACAACGTGACGTAATCTGCCTTTGACTATTGACATGCCAACGTTGATGACGTCACCTGTAAAATGTATAACAAATGTTATTTACGTACATCAGTGAAGTGTCCGATTTTTCCTGATATTTGTGGACAGTTTCAATAACATTAGGATGTTGCAATCTCTATTTGATATGGATATAAACATCTGATATTGATTTTTGTAAGTCTATATTTGGCGATCGTGTTATTTTTAACTATTTTTTCTATTTCTTTTTGAATTGAACGAGATTTGATCGAGATAGTTCTGAACTTGTATTTTTAAAAGCGTTTGAACATCTTAGATCCGTTATTTCTTCATTATTGCTGACTTATTCTTAAAGTGTTTGTAATTACATTGTTACTTTAAGTAGAGCGTAGGTGCTCACCATTTGGCATGACGTGGGGGTGTGACGTATGATTGACGACAGCGACGCACTTCATCATGTCTTTCCTCTCCAACGTGTCGAGAGTTTTTGGATCTATCCTAGAATAGAAATAAATTATATGTATCTCTAATGACATGTCATTCTACCAATCTATTCAACCAATCTATCAATGGTCATGACCATTGATAGATTGGTTCAAGAGAACGTGGACCTGGTGCACTGACTCTACCCAGAAGGATATATACCAAACTCTGACTTGATGTTGTAAATGTTCCAATTAATGCTTAACGTCTTTTTAAATATCTTAGCGGTTCAAGGTCATACGCGCGGCGCAGTGCTCTCTATCCCTTTACACCCCGCTTAACCTTGTATTTTAAGCAGCTCATACAGTATTCCGTTTTTTATTATTAGTTAGCCGTTGTTTGACAACTATTGTACCTGTGTATATATGGTCCTTCAGTAAAAGAGTATATTTCATCGCCAAATGGATATAAAGATATCATTGTGTTGTCCGACAATTCTGCAGGCTTGAACATCGATGCAACTCTGGAAAATAATTATTATTCATCATCAGCTCACTTTACACCACTGGAAGCCTACTTTATATTAGGTTTGATTAGGCTATAGTCAATCAAGGCTATGTATGTATAAAAATAGAGTACATCATTTTAGAAGCCTTATTATCTCTTAGTATTAATTTTATCTCGAATGTATAAAACAATAAAAATATTTTACATAATTTATTGAATCATAATTATTGCTATTAAAATACTACACTACCTGTCAAAAATAGTGTGGCAAGGATCGGGCACTGCTTTAGTGCCGAATTCAGTGACGACAATACGATTCGCCGCTCGGTTCCTATTAAACGTGTTGGTCCGCACAAATCTACATTGATACGTGACAGCTCCGTCCAGGATTGAAAACCTGAAAGCATTTTCGATTTAATACCGTGTCTATTCTGGTTCTTTCTTCCATACATCTCTACAATAACTATTTTGATAATATAATAAAACGACAGAGATGTAACGATGGTTTTAATCTAGAATTTCTACTAACTAAACATATGTACAAAGATGTATTGTCAACTATTATTTACTATTTATAAAGAAAGAGATGATATTCCTGACAAAAAGTTTATTTAAATATGTGTAGAAACTAAAAGAACTACAGCAAACGACCATTTATTGTCAGTCTTATTAAAAAAACGGGCCATTGTATCTTATTTAAGTTTGATTCTTTATAAAATAAGAACTACGTAGAAAACTGGACTTGTATTATTTGATATGATTTAAAATCGATGTCAAAACCAAACAGCATATAACAATCCCGATTTTCTTTAAAGTACTAATAAAAGTTGAATGTAAAAAATATGTAAATGAAATTAAATTTCCTAACTTTAGGTTAAAGTTAGGAAATTTAAGTTTAGGTTTAATACTTAAGAAATTATACATTTTAAAACTGTACTGATTAATTTTGATATTGAGTGTAAATGCAGATTCATGCGGCCGACCTTGTGTTGCATTCTGTAATTACAGCCGCAGGTGGCGTAGACACCGGAGGCAATTAGTGTACATACAGGTGTCTACACTATAACACTACATATATACTGATCATAGAAAATCTTAATTAAAAAATAACATGAGTTTTATGCAAATCAGAGCGATGGAATCGGAAAAACATTTTACATAAATTATAAATTAGCTTATCCATACAGACCATACACTTTAATAGAAATCTTAAACGACTTATGTCAAGTTGTTAATTATCTGTGGAACGCATTGGGGAGTTCGTATGTATAGCAGTGGGGAGACAAAGGATTTCACAGTATTTTTAATACATATATAATTATATACGTGAATTTTTATGTATGTATGTCCGTCCATTGTCACTAGAGTGTAAAATGATAAGATTTAGAAATGTTAGGTCTTTTTCAATTAGTAGTAAGGTCGGGGTTCTTATGTTTTTTTTAATTAATTACTATTTAGAATGAATAAAATTATAAGTTAATTATTTTATGTAACGCTAATTACCGATGTACAAGTGCAGAACTGTCAAACAAGTGTTCAAAACGCATCGAACCAACTTTCAAGGAGCCCGGGCCGTTCCTCAGTAAACTACCTCGCAACCAGGTCGGCATTTCCCCTGAAAATAAGAAAATCACTTTTATATTTTACTTGGCTTGGCTTCACGGAGTTTTCCGTCTAATTAATTACCATCCCTCGAAGGAAAGCGGAACAACTAATGTGCTCCAAAACTGTTAAGCAGTTTGTTTCATACTCAGAAACATCACGAAAGATTTTTGAACTTTAATGTTATAAATAACATTGAGACATTACTATGATAAATAATATATAATTGTAAACTTTAGAAACCTAGTATAATTAGGCCTCATTAAAATAGTAAACTTTTAAATATATTCCCTGACATAAGTAACCTGAATTTTTTTAATTTAAAAAAAATAAAAAAAACTTTTTATTTCATCTTAAAAGAGAATTATCAAAGGCAAAAAAATAGTTCAAGCTACAGACTTTTATTTCATAATGTACTAGTTTCTTTTACATATACATCTATTCATGCTGACAAGACAGAATTTATTTAATTTACTACCTGTAATCCTGCCGCGTAGAGGCTGAGCAACCTCCGTGTCACATGATCTCAGCCACACGCTACTGTTACAATTGGGATACAATTTCTCACTGCACTCCGCCATTTCTTAAAAAAAAAAACATTATAGTAATAAATCATTATTTACCTTGCCAGATGAAAAACAAATAATTTCATAACTGTCTAACAATACTTAGAATTATAAACAGTAAACACATCTATTGTTTTACACGAATTCTAAAGATTTAAAATTGTTGTATATATACATACATTTTACAATACTTAACATACTCACTCAAAACATAAATTTTCACAATGTTCAAATACAGTATTTATTTACAGAGTTTCTTCAAGAAGCGAGCTGTGTCGCAGTACCGACTGAAGTGACACTGAAACCGGGTGCGCAAGGGTAGGTACAGTCGCGAACGTCACCCCGGACCGACCTCCGCAATAACTTCCAAACACAAGACACGTTCGTTACTACATAAATCGAATTATTTTACTTAATACCACACTAAGAGTGTGTAGGCACTTTTGTCAGAGAAATCTTTACTAAGTGATTGCTTAAATAAACATTAAGCAATGGGTATGATTGGTCATATATCCTAATACTTCACTCAACTCCGAAGGTTTATTTATATGTAACCGAGTTTATCCTTCGTCGATTTTGAATCTGTTTAAGGTGACATTTTTCACGTGTCATTCTCATGACTGTCACCGGAAGGCTAATTAATATTTAATGCAATACTGTTTCCGTTTTTTTTTTACTTATAGGAATGAAGTTATGGCCTTTGTGTCTACATGTTACTCAGAGCCCAGTGTACACTTGAATCGTATTAAAATGATTAGCATTTTATTATATTATAACTTTATTTTTCTCGTTTTATATGGCTTCTTTGCATCGACTGCATTTCATTACAATTTACATAGAATGTCAAACTCTACTTCTCTATAACTCGTCAATTTACTTTTCGTATGAGGAAACGTTAGAAATTTGTTTTTAAAAACAAAAGGCGGTAGCTAACACCGATTGTCATCTGTTTTCATTATTATTTTTAACATCAAAGGGATGCCATATTACTAAGTACATGCAGGTATCATTTTAACAGTGAAACATCACTAAAGGTATGGTTAAACTGAAAAATTCTATTAGCATTTCAACACACAATCACTTTATAGTAATTAATTAAAAAAATGTAATATAAATCAAATAGATTCACATAATGTCCGCGAGCGTACCACATTCAGGCACTTGACATTGAAGCATCGGGTAAGGGCACCGGTTCACAGAGAGTTAAGTATCGAGCTGAAGGCGATTTTGGTTGCAATTAAAAATTCCTTAAAAAGAATTGACATCCAAAGAATAAGAACGACCTGACATGATACATGTCTTATCTCTTTGTAATGGCCCGGATCAAGAGAAGGCAGTGCTTCCTTCAACGCAGTTCACCATCACAGCAGGGCCTCAAGGACCTATGCAAAATTTTATGTGAAATAAAAAGTTGTTTTCATCTAAGATGACTCATTTTGCACACTGATACAACTCAAACTAATATAACGAATTAAAAGCTGATGGAAATAATTTCAAAACGGCTAATTAACAGAACGGTTGCATAACCATATCTCACTTAACGCCAATATTTCATTATTTAATGGTATTTAGAATAGATATATGAGCTCGGGATTCCATTCATTCGACTAAACATATTCCGTAATTTAACGTGGACCTTTTTAAATGTAACTACATGTTTACAAGACAAGTCTTTGTCTTCAGAACTCAATGGATTAAATAAAAGTCCAAAAAAATATCGCTTCATCTTATTAATTACGTCTCAATGAAAATTGAATCCGATGGGATTATCCGGGTGAGGGGTGAGTGCTGGTCCTCGTGACCTCGCGGCGCGCTACTCGCTGCTCGCTGCGGCAAGGCCAATGATCAAGTTCAAAATACAAACGTTAGGTATTCAATTAACGAGAAATTAGATAAACTATATACCTACCGAGTTACATGAATTTTGCATTGGATCATTTGATATCTACCGTCACCTTATTATACGTTCCCACTGAGGGGCTTGGAGCCGACCCTATTACTAGGGGTGACTAGGTCATAGTCAACCACGCTTGCCCAGTGCTGGTGGTCTTCACACATATCTTTGAATTTCTTCGCCGATACGTACAGGTTGTATCACGATTTTTTCCTTCGCGGTAAAACCGTCGGATAATGTAAATATAAAATTAAAAAAATCGAAAAAACACATTGGTACATGGTAGAGATCGAACCTGGATAATGTCGAGTACGGTTCGGTTTCATCAATCGCTTAACAAACTGCGTCACTAACGCTTTTATTTGATATAAAATTACGACTTTATGTTAGGCATATGTTAAAGATACAAGGAAATATATTAAGAAACAAAATAATAAGGTTATGGTATGAATGTTAGTAGTACTAGAATTGATGTTAGAAGACGTGACGAACTGAATAATTACAGGTAATGACGATTGCTTTGCAACAGAATTGTATAATGGTACACGCAATAGGCCACATCCGATAGACAATTTTTCAGTTACTGGCCACAAAAATTATCAGGTATTACCCTCGCTGCAGTAACCTTTTAAAAGACGACCAAAAGGAATCTGCTTTTAAATACGTTTATATTTATATAAAATGATAAAATGTTACAATGGATTGAACATAAATGAATAAAAAGTACGTCAGTTTCAGCTCACTTTACGTCCCCATTAAAGGGCTGTCAGCCTACCCTGTCACAATACACACTGATAAAAAAAGAATAAAATCTTTGTCAACTATAATAATTAAGAATAAATCGGGACGAATCCAACACGATTATAAGATTTTACTAATCTTTAGGTAACTACAAAACGTCTCGATGGATCTCCATTTAATTAATGTTTTCAATTATTTTTAACAACACGATTCAGTTCATAAGTTATAATCCGGAATGTACGTATATGAAGAGGTCGGTAACACGAGACGCGAAAACGTGAGGCAGACCCGTGCCTCGGAACGCACGTGACCATGTAATCCAACGTGTCATCGATCTTCATACTTTATATGGGCTCTGATTTACATGAATTTCAAACAAAATTAACTGTCAAATATTTTTAATTCAGTCAAATCCGTTATACGAAAATACATTTACGAGACTTGACAATACTTTTTCTAATTCTATTGTATAAATATACATATTTTTATACTACTTATAAAACGGCTTAACTCACGTGCAACTCGGTGTCAGTACCGACTAGTTTCGAGCCCATCGGGGG
>JAODUI010000030.1:1955258-1968823 GCA_027563995.1 Papilio gigon | reverse complement strand
AGCCCCCGATGGGCTCGAAACTAGTCGGTACTGACACCGAGTTGCACGTGAGTTAAGCCGTTTTATAAGTAGTATAGGAATCACCATTAGCCTAATGATTAATGGTACAGATTTCACGCGGTGTGCGTTAGTTCCCGTGAACCATGTGAACACAAGCTTAGTTCGAATAGCACAAAATATGTATTAGTAAATTAACAAAAAGCTGCTTAATTTTTTTCAACAACATAAAACCATAAATGTCTGGTTTTCGAAGATAAAGGCATATTTTACAATTTCCAGTAGTGGTTTAGCAATGTTGTACTAATGTCATTTGAACTCATTATTAAACGAAATTTTCTATCATTAACTAAGAACTCATATAATATTATGTAAATCAAATTCTTAAATCTACCTCAAGGTCCGGATACCACTGTAGGGCGGAGGCGAAAGGTTTATCCAAGAGCACGTTCCACATCACCGTGGCCAAAGATATCGTCATGGGCTGTTCAATTAACACGAAATAATTATCTGTTATTCCTAAAACAATATAATTATTTCCAAAAACAAATTCATAAGCAAACGAAAGATTAAGTTAATCTACTGGCTATAGCCTGTGACTTCGTCCGAGTAAAATAAAAAAAATAACGTATGCGTTATTATTAACTATGGCGTATATCTGTTTTGAAATTACATCCAAATCAGTTCAGTTGATCTGGTGTTATATCGTAACGTCCATCTAAACTTTCTCATATATGAAATTAGTGTACACTAATGTCACATTATTTTTCTGAAGCAAATTATATTTGATATTAAATAAAGACTCAATAATATTAAATGTAACGATAAATTAAAATTTACCAAATGAATGCATGTACGCCGGGTGTGTTTGCCAGCGAGGCTTCATACTGCCCACTATGTGAGCTTTTGCAAACATGTCACCTGGAAAAAAGACAAGTAACAACCGCTTAATAAACTTCGAATATTTAGACTTTGGCTTACCGAAATTCAACAACTTAAGATAATATAAGATATAATTATAAGATTAAACTTTTAGTATTTATACATATTTTTAGCTTCACCCGCCACACTATTTCAATATCAAGAGGTTAGCAATAAAAGAACTCTTGAAGAGTTATGCTCGCCTGTACTTATTGTTCATATTTCTTCTATTTTTTCTTACTAAATTGTTTGTTATAAACTAGTCGGTACTGACACCGAGTTGCACGTGAGTTAAGCCGTTTTATAAGTAGTATAGTGAAATGTCTCACGAAAGTTTTAATAGTTAAATTGTTTGTTGTTTGTTTGTGTACAAGGTTTTAAATAAATAAATAAATTTAAGTTAACTCTACAAACCTTTTTCAGGAAATGGAAAATGTATGACAATATGTTTCATGCCCCGACTTGTATACGACAAACCAATGTTGATGACGTCACCTGAAAATATAGAAAGAAATCACGTCGCCTCTATCACACAAGCATGTGTATGCTAGTGGTCTCCAATAGTTCGAAATTTGACCATATAAGAACATTATTAGGGTTATTTTCAAGTGCCAAACGTCTATAAACAAAAGTATTGTGAAACAAATAGCTTGACCCATTTTTTCTACACATTAACTATATTGAATTTTTCGTCCCTCCGTACCCGCCAGTGTTACTCTAATCACATTGATTATAGGATTTTTCTTACCGTTAGGTAAAATATGAGGATGGGCGGAATGATTCACGATGGCTAGATTCTTAATTAAATCTTTTCTTTCCAAAGTTTCTAGTGTTTTTGGATCTATTCTGAAATATAGTGAAAAAACATTTATATACCAAGATAGCGATATTTGTTAGTCTACAATGTTATGTTACAATTACTACTTATTTATATGTAATAATTGTACTCTTGGGACAAGAAGTACACCATGTTTTTTTCAAATGTCTCGGGGGTTCCAAGGTCATCTGCGTTGCGCAGTGCCTTTTCTTCGTACGTCTGTACCGCTACACCTAAGCGCTCTACGCGGCAACGCATGCGACGTTTCCAACTGTCACGTTTAATGTCAACCACTGTACTCACCGATGCATGATGGGAGCTTCAGTAAAAGTGTATATCTCATCACCAATAGGATACACGGACACCACAGTGTTGTCTGATAATTTTTCTAACGGCTTAAAAAATGCTGAGAACCTAAAAAGTGACAGTGCGATAAATTAATTCTGCGCTGCGATAGTTTATTAATAAGAAAGTTATTTAGGACTGTATATCAAATGTGAAACGGCGCCAGGGCATTTCGTAGTCCGAAGGGCATTCTCAACACACTAAACTAACGTGTTCACTCATTGTTCCTTTGCTTATATGAGAACGTTATATAATGAAAATGAACTAAATTATTTGACAGCAGATCATTAAAAATTGTAATATACACGAAGCTATATTAGTAATCTATGAGTTGGTTGGAGACGTTTGTTGTCGGAGGCCAAGACACGCTTCGGGTCGCTGCGCCACTCTAGTTAGTTAGTTATATTAGTAATCAGTCTCAAACCTGTCAAAGATAGTATGACAAGGGTCCGGAACAGATTCGGTAGCGAATTCTGTAACAACAATACGTTTCGCTGCTTGATTTCTTTTGTATGTGTCGGTGTTTACGAATCGACACTGGTAGGTCGCCGTTCCGTCAGAGATCCTGAAGCTACAAAATACACAAATTTCTATATTCCAAATTTTTAATCGCCATCACAAATAAGTTAAGTAATATTTTTTAAGAAATGAAGATTAACTGCCACTTAATCCTTTCAATGGTTCCCATTAGTTGTCATTAATTGAGATACATCAACTCTAAGCACTGCTAAAATAACCAATGATATAGGGTACGGCAGTCTCTTAAATACTCGTAAAGCCGGTCAAATTCCTTTAATATCAGCGACGCTTATGGGCAGCTATCATTTAAATTGAAACATCCGCTTGTTCATTTGTGGTCTTACGTAATTAAAAATGATTGAGCATTGGAAATATTGACCTGTGTAAGAGTGCTGAACCATCGAACACGTGTTCAAAAGACATCGACCCAACTTTAAGTGTTCCCGGACCATTCCGTAGTAGGGTGCCTTGCAACCATGTTGGTATGTGACCTAAAATTAATATTTAAGTATTAAAACACTGAACATTAGTGGTTAGGTGGCTGGTGGCTACGAGCGCTTGCCTTTTAGATGAGTTCCAGTACTAGGGTTGTCAGGTGGGTTATGTTAAATTTTGACATTTAATTTTCGGAGATTTCGTGACATCCGTTGAGATGTTTCAACGAAGTAATAGTGGGAAGAAATACTGATGATTATGATAATATAGAAGTAGAATTAGTTCTGACCTGTAGTTTTTCCATTCAGTGGATTTGTTATTTCTTCTTCGCAAGATCTCAGAAACACAGAGGCAGTGGCGTTTGGCCTTAAATTATCTTTATTACCATCCATTGTTACTAAAACATATATCAACATGTTTGTAAATATTAATTCGATTTTATTAAATATAATTATATTTTTAAAGATAAGCAATACGAATGTCAAGAACAGATGCATTTTGGTAACGTGCGAAATTACATTGTGTCCGTGTTAAGAGGGTCAAATTTCACGTTATTCAGTTCACGCGATTTCTTAGAAAGGGTTACAAATGTTTGACTTCATGTATTTTATACATATCAATCGAAACCGTCGGTCGGTCGTTGTCCCCGTACCTTGTTAATGTTGATAAAATTATTGTTTAATAACTAAAACATGTTTTTTTGTACGTTCATATAGAATTTTTTTTAAAATAATTGCAATGAAAATGCAAATACTTGTAGGGTAATAGTGGCTAGTACAGTGACCTTTGTTTAAATTACACTTGATATTAAAAAAAATAACTATTTTAATAAAACAATTTACATTTTTTTATATCTTTTTTAGTACTAAAGACAATTTAATATATTGTTGAATTTATTAATATTTATCATTACATTTATAAGATAAATGTTTTTATTGAATTACGTAGAATTTAAAATTATTTCCAGATTTTTTTTACATAATGTGCGTTAACCTACTAATAAAAACGGCTAAACTCACGAGTAGAACGGTGTAGGTACCGACTAGTTACGAACCCGTCGGAGGTCCTTTATCAGGGTTAGTGAACTATAGGGATGTACTGCCGCAGTACATCGATCTACGCGTGAGTGAAGCCGTTTTTATTAGTTGTTTAGTGAAATGTCTCACCAAAGTTTTATCAGTAAAATAATTTGTCTTGTTCTATATATCAACTGCATATTTAAAAAATAATAAAAATAAATTCATTGCGAAAATTCATAACTCAATCACGTTTATAAAAAGCTATTCAAAATATTCGAATCAAGGTTAATTCGTTTCTTCAGTTGATTAATTATTTTAAAAATAGTAGTTTCAAATTCGAAGCATCGTATCATATTTAAAAAAGTAGAAAAAAACATCGCTTTAAATTTGAAATTTTTAACTAAATTCAAAAATTAAAGAGGATAAACAAATAAAACTTACTTGTCAAATACACTTTCAAGTCACAGTCTTGAATTAATGCAATGCTGAACACACTGGTGTTGCAGGACACTGGTCCTGTTTATTTTTTTAGTAATTGTATTTATTGCGCACGATCGTTGCTCACGGCATCTCAGGTCCAATGATCGCTAGTACTCCGGCCGGTATGCATTTTATCCTATTCATTTGCGACTCTGACCCGACAAGACCTCATTGATTTACATAAGGTAAAGCGAACAATTGATCACTCTAATATGTGCCCAAATAACCTGTTTGTTTTCATTCAAATCTAAATCTTCTTCATCTTCTTCTTTCTCCTGCCCTGGTCTCACTTTATGTAGGATCGGCGCAACATGTTCTTCAAATTCAAATCAAATTATATCATTCAAATCTAACTTCTAGTATACTATTCATAGTAACAAAAATGATGAAGGCTTAATTGCAACAAAAGGTTTTGTACGAGACTTCGACGCGCGGAATAAAAAATATAGTAACTGACCTACGTCACTCCAGACAGCAATCTTTATATACACTTATAGATCTGTTGAGTTTGTATTTGCGTCATACAAACATACATCCATCAATAATAATAATTACATACTGTGATAATTATTGTAAATTATTTTAATGAATTACACATTTATCTTTGTGTTTTGATTTCATTAAATACTATCGTTGAACACTTTACACATTATTTAAACATAATTTATAAATACATCTTTGAGTTGTAAGTGATCATCAAAGTAAATAGAATTGGTATGAGAAATCTACACCAAAGGACAATACTCAGAGCAGCGGTTAATTAGTTTTCCTTTGCATATTACATTTATCAAATTTTATACGTATGATTACTAAAAATAAATTTTTCAATGCTATCCATTGTTCATTTAGCGTTTCATTTTCGAGTCGCAAGTTTTACATATCTCGCAAGGCTCGCACGGAGGGAACGTGTAGATCTTGCAGGGGTTCAAGCAGTACTCGTCGCCGACAGCGTAGCACCGGCCCAGGTTCAACATGTCTTCAAGGTCGCACCTTGCGTACAAACTTACATTACAATCACATTAAGATCACAATGTATATGACAAGTAAATGTATGCATAACGCGTGCCATTTTGCCACACATTTATTTTGTTTTTGTTTTTTGTCTGTTTTTTTTTTAGGTATTATGTTGTCTGGCAATAAATATGTTTCGTTCTTTTCATTTGTTTTATAAATTGTGTAATTATTTAGTAGACTTCATTTGTTCTATCACATTTTATAAAAATTAGGATTTAAGATTTATTGCTGCTTTATCTGTGAGATCGTGTTTGGAGTGGGAGAAACCTCGCAAGCTACACTTTAACAATTCTTTTCAGTCTCATTGCATAGTACGCTTTCCTGAATACATACTTGCTTTCTTCCAACAGCTTCGTCTCGACTTCATTGAGCGTGGGCACGACGTACTCCACGATACCACTCTTGCCGATCGACAGCGGCGTGGCGCAGAACGTCATGCCATAGCACTTTCCCGGCGCCTCCTGCTCCACTAAAGCGCTGTCGACAAAAGTCTTCTTCTCGAACAAACCTTCAAAAAAAAAACTCAAATTGAGTCAAACGTAAAATCATCTCGGGTCCCTTGATGGAGACATAATTTTCCAACAACATCGCCACCTATTAAATCGAGTATCGACGTCAAGCCTTGGTTCTTTTAACGAGCTTTTGCATGATATTTATATTAATAATGAAACAAAAATTTACCTTGCATAACGCTAGTAACAAATCTTGCAGAGGAGAAGCCAATAGAGAGATGTCCTTGCTCATAATTAGCTTTGACCTTACAGATAATTTCATCGGCCTCGCGCACCAGCTTCGTGAGGCATTCCACCTGCGTCTTTAAGTTCAAAATTCAAACAATTACATTGTTGCATATTTTTAATTACTCTTAAGTGACATTTAACGATCTTTCGAAAGAACATGGTTCCTTGAAGAAATGAGCTTAAACTGGTTTTTACAACCTATATTACTGATATATTTATGGCATATTTATTTGTGTTAAAATTAGATTTATAAAAAAAATACGTTCTTTCAATTACAAATATTCTTAAACGAAGTTAAAATTAACAAATAGTAGAAAATAATGGTAATAATCCCTTCATCTTACTGCACTTTTTAAACCTTTGATCGTTTAAGATATTTTTAAACTAACGCGTAGACAGTACAAGGTAAGTAGCCAACCTTCCCGCCTTCTGACACAATAATGCGACCTAGGTTTGTATGATTATTAAAGTGAAATAACCGTTTTGTTATTATTTTTCTCATTATTTTATCGGAAATGGACGGCCATTTACCATTGAATATTGAGACTTAAAAAAAGAATGGAAAATATAGTAATATATTTTCAATTCATTCCTCTGTAATATATAAAGGATGAAGTAAGTCATTGTGAAATTGGAACTCAGAGACAATATGTATGTACAGCACTATATAGGAAGGAAAGTTTTTACGCCTCTATATATATATAAGCTATTTTTTAAATAAAATAATACTTCATCCATTTAACTGACCATTGGTGAGTCGGCATCGGCATTGGCCGACCGTTAAAAAGTAATTTTAGCATATTCTTGCCCGCGACAAAAGATAGCATTTGCCGAATTTAAAGAACCGGTTAAAACTGTTTAAAAGGTTTCGACGCTTAAAATAAATGTAACTTACGAGTATGTCGAGATCGGGCGATGTTAAAAATAAAGCCTCCCGATAAAAGCATTCGCCGATTAGGATGAGTTCGGTCATTCACATTTCATTGTGTCCGGAGACACGTTATTTGGTTCTTCCACAATTATTGAACAAGTCAATGGAATTTTTCATACGAGGGTAAACTAGCAACGGTCGTCTAAATTAGCAAAGTGGTCGCTGTGCATCGTACCATCAATAAATCAGAAGATTGCAAATGTATTAACTTAATGAACATAAAAAGATATTTCCCCATCCTTTACATGCTCTCCTGTATTTCTTTTACTTTGCAAATTATTGAAATTTGTAATTTTATTGACCTGTGGGAAGTTGCCAGCTTTCCCTTTAGAGAAGACAGGTACCCGCGTGCACCTGCCCGTGCCGCAGATGACGGGCGTATGCGTGGCCGCGGGGTCTGCGCCCGTCAGCGCGCAGAACAGCTGGTTGGCGCGCATCGAGCTGATTGAGTTCACGCCGAGCACGCGCCTCTTATCGTACACGCCCGCGCTCTTTAACGTCTGCAGTAAATATTAATGATATCAAACTGACACTATAAAATTCTTACCGGAATACCAAGCAAGTTTTTTGTGGTATAAGATGACAAACAAGGAAGCGGCTACCATAATAACGAAGTGACCCCGTTCCATACATATGTGCATATGCAAATGTGTTACCTACTTTTAATTTGGCAGAGGAGGGAGCGTGTAGAAAGGGGCTATTCCCCCTTCCTATGTGTCCTCTATTCCTCAACATTCACTTCATCATCTCTTACCTCCTTTGAGGTGAAAGGATAAAGAAAACTAGCATTTGACCTACGCAATTACTTCCACCTCACGCCCGTCTTCGTAGCTTTGCACCCTTCGAGCGGGCATTTCCGCAATAGACGTTGTTGCGGACTCTATCACTATTGAAAAACTGTTTCGAAGAAATAAAAGGTTGAATAAAACTAACATGCATGCATAGAGCAAAGTTACAGTCGACGGGCGGCGTCTGCACGGCGACCACAGCGTAAGGACAGAAGCGCGCGCAGGCGATGCTGGCCACACGAACTCGTTCCATATTCCTGAAGAACAGCTCGCGGTCCAACGCGCAGCAGCACGGCGGCGTCACGAAATGGCCGCCACAGATCAGCACCACATCTGAGTCCTAACCAATGATGAAATGGTTATAAAAACTTACTTTCGCTGTGACTCTAAATGTCACCTTTCTCGATGAATGAATCTTAAAGACTCTCTTCATGAGTGGACGTCCCCACTGAGATGCTCGGAGTTTATTCTACTATTAGGAGTGACTAAGCCTTAGTATTGACTAACAGTGACTTTAATATCTATCAAATGTATATCTCAAGAATAATACGAGTCTTTACAAATCAAATGTACGCTAGTAATTTACGGTAAGCGCATCGCCCATGCGCGGGCGGCCCTGGAACGCTTCGACGTCGGCGCTGGTGTCGATGTGGGCGAGGTCCTGGGCCACGCCCATCACGCCCGACTCTGGCTCGTCGTCGTACAAGCTCAGCTTGCGTACCACCGGCTGCTGCTTGAGGAACAGCGCCGCCACGCGGCCCACGTCACTGCCCGCCCCTACTATTGTCACCTAATGCGTACCACAACTCGTGAATAAGTCGATCAAAAAAACTTTGTGTTAGACTTCTATCCACGTAATCATATAAAGTAGTAGTACTCTTAATGATAAAGTATAATAGCGAACCTTCCTCGAAGGCACGCGTGGTACGGGACAATATCTATCACAGTCTTTTTCTATCTGCGCCAAAACCTCGGACATGACATGATTACGGTACTTTGCTTTCGTGGCAACCATGCAGTTCTGCGGGACCAGTCTGTTGAATGATCGCTGGAACATTGTCATAGTAGAGCTATTATTACCTTCTAATTTTTGTATTAGATTTGTTTAATTATTGTAATTACTAAAACATTTCTGATGTCATTTACGAAAGTGGCTGGAACAGATTTGATAACAAGCCGCTGTCATTTGAAGTCAAAAAGCACGAGTTCCGAGTTTCTGTTTTTCTATAGAATAAAAACATGCATTTTTTTTATTTCATTTAATAAGTTATCATCCTTACCATGCAGTTTCGCCCACTATTGGATATAGGTCTTGCACAACGTCTTTCAGAGTATGTTACAAAAGTTACAAATATGCTTAAACCGTTTTATACTATATTTTGTTAGAGAAGCATATAAACCTTTTTGCTAGTGCATCGGCATATCATTTTGTGTTAATTTATCTTTATATTCTTGTATATATTTATACTGTCGTCTCTGTTTAACAAAGAGCATGTGAGGATGACATTTACCGCATGATATATGGTAAAAAAAACTAGCATTTGGCCTGCGAAGTTACCTTCCACCTCCCGCCAGTCTTCTGTGTATTGTAGCTTTGCACTCTTCGAGCTATTCTGCAATAAACGTTGACATTGTTCCTCCCGCAAGATGCACCGATAATCTGGTAAAGTATGCGGGAGCATCCTGGATGAGGGTCGTGGCGATCTTTGAGGGAGTCCTACGCTCAGCAGTGGGCGACATGTGGCTGATATGATAGTGATATGGTAAAACTAAAATATCTAATATTTATACCGACATTTACAGAAATCTCACATCTATTGAAAAACAATTGAACATTACTCCTTTAGTATAAAGAGTCAATGCTTGCAGAGACATCTATGGGAGGAGGAAATAAAACTACTTGTAGAACAGACATCAAATTTAATAGATAAGTTTATGTATAACATTATAGTGATTAATATTATATTGTCTACCCATACACAGGCGTACTCACACGAAGGAATTCAAAATGACTAGAAATATTCAGATCGAAAGCCGCCAAGACAGTCTCTCCTTACGATATCCCCGTACTATACTTACTGAATTTAAACTGTCAACATCTGTGCAAGAATTCCGACAAGCGCAAAGACCCAGTATCGGATACTGTACTATAGCGGTTACCTCTTTCGGAAAATATGTAAACACTTAGAAAATGATGAAATAGCTACAGTACGACAATCTTTTGATACTTTTTAACACAGGGGGCGCTAGTGTGATATCATTAGTCCCAATTTTGTCCCCCAGGATTGAAAGACGTATTTTCTCTGTTTTCGCGAAGTGGATTAAAGGAAAACAATAGATTTATATGTATTTCAACAGGGAAAACGTTGTTATAAAAAATGATATACAATCCACTTATGAAATAACATTAAATAATCTATAGATCTATAACCTATAGTTAACCAACCCGGAGCACAAAAGTGGGGCAAAAAAGACATCCGAAGTCATTTGTATGTGTAAATTTCCACAGTGTTGCCATTTACAATACAAAATGACATTTGACAATTGACTACATGTCAAACTTGTATGAAACATTCCATCTATAGATTATATATCTAAGGAAAAGGCTTAACATAATCTTTGTATTACAATACTATTATCAAAGACGAGATTTCTGCATACTTAAAAAAAATAAAAGTTCCTGCCATTACATAGGAGAATCTATTTTACGTTTACGTTAGGTTGCGTTTGTGTTACAAACTTCTCAAATAAATTACTTACATGTTTCAACATCTTACAGCTACTATAACATAATCAATTGTAAATAAAAAAAAAAACTTCGCCGTACATAAAGCAGTAAAATTTAAAAACACATAACATCAAATTATATAATCTCTCTAATAAAATAATAAATCTATATGATATATATGTGACAATTCCCAAAGCGATTTTATAAAAAAAAACAATGTACAATACAAACATCGTGTTGGGTTACAAAAAGATTACTAGAGCATAATACTAAATGGTTACATATTCAAAAAAAAAATAACTGACATTTGAAATTATATTTGGGGTACTTGAATATTTTCAAAAATATTATAAGCAATGTAGCAATATAAAAACAATTCATTCAATTACGACAAATATGGCATTATTTCCAACGTAAAAGTTAACTCTCGTATTAAGATGGGTATCACAAGGGTTCGTTTATTTAATATAAAAAAAAAAATTAAAGCAAAGACGACGCCATATTGGTATTTAGGTTAAACGCACATGAATATTAAAAGAGATAAATTATAGAACGCGAATAGAATACCAAAAAAAAAACTTGTTTGACAAATAAGCTTATAGTAATGTCATTTTTTGAGCATAGTTTATTTAATCATAAGAAAGGTCAGTCGAGACGGCCCGTCTGAAGAAATCCAATGTACCCGCAACAGACCCGACTGCAGCGAGATTACAACTACCCACCGACGCCTCGCGCACTACTCACAACCCGCCGATATACTTAAAGTAGTTCATAAGACAGTCCATAACTTATACTCCGCACAAACATTCTTGATACTCGAAAAAGTTTTTACCAGCTCAACTATATAAAAACTACAACAGATAAGAAAATTTAATTATTTTGGGTAAAAAATTGAATACGTAGCTGCCAGTATAATTTGGCCATTTAAAGATATTTGACATCGTAAATTTCGATTAAGACGTAAAGTATGATTTGAAAGGAAATTTTCATGAAAACATCACAGATCCAAAATTAAAGATAGAAAACTTAGTAAAAACTCTGCGTTCGCAAAGAGATGTTACAGATACAAAACTATGTTTTAATATACAAGAGTTCTATTAAAATATGAAAAGGCTTCGACTATTAAAATATCTCCAAAACAGTAAGAGGTGTAACAATTGTAAAACGTCGAAAAATCATTTGCTTTAGATTAAGCGTAGCAAGAAAGGGCTTTCAGTTAATTATAGATTTTATTTAATTCTTATACAACACAATGAAATATGACAGAGAAACGTATGACGTCATAGGCAACTGTCATAACAAACGCAACTCTGAAATACGTAAATTAACGCACGAATGAATCACACAAATAATAATTTAATTTAACAATCATTTACATTAAGAATTAATTGTTTGCTCCAAAGAGATGAGAATACAACTCATTTTTGACATTTCTCATGTAATAAGACAGCTGCAGTCGGATATGACAACACTAGCCCCCCCCCCCCCCACTGCTTACTAAAGCGGTATGACACAACATGTACATAGACCAATGGGTGACAAGGACTGAGTGGGAAGTAATCTATCTAAGTAATCTAAATGAACAGACATGTAACTTGGACTGAGGTTTTATTTGCTTCCGTGCCTGTTACGTCTTTTTAAATGTTCACCCCGTTCACTATGTCCACTGGTATAAGTAAAGTGGTTATTATAGAATATTTAAATGATAGGAATTCCGTAGAGAGCAGGACACATAGAATATCAAAGGCAATATCGAGGGATAACACACGTTAGGCCACATTATAGAAACGCATCAAACTACCAACATTACTAACCTAACAGTTACATGTAATCAAGGCAAGATTATGTGTATTGCGTACACTATTACTACACGTCAACGTTTTTTTCACAACTACCTACAATTCTAATCAACTGTATCAACAAACGGCTATGAACAGAATTACCGCGAATAGAATTTCGTTATAGAAATTAATTCAACTAGAAAATACGGCCCTGGGTAGTAGTTTCATATTAAATATACTTTTTTTTTAAGTAATTCAGAATTCGATATATTTTCATTCATCCGATATTTAAAAATGACATAAATAATAAATAATGACTCACTTCAGCATTCATAAAATCTTATAAGCAATATCAAATCTTTAAAAACTCCAGGGTCGCAACTCGAAAAGACACAGAAGGAAAACATTCTCAAAAACATCTAGATATTAAAAAACAAAGTGATATTTCGAAATCTCAAAGATATACCTTACAATGTATCAGTACGTTACGCGGAACAATCGGGGTTCAACTACTTTTTGTTAAAACGACTTAATCTAATAACATCGTAAACAATTATACGGTTTTTATTTATCTCATTTAAGGTTTTCAAATTTATGGGACATTGGCAACAGCGACATTTATAGCAATACGAACGCACGGACAATGCGACTGGGTTATCTTAAGCAAGGGGTGAATAAGGATAGGTCGGAATTCTGTTCGATAAACAAGCAATGTGCAACACCCTTTGGATATGACTTTTGAGTATACCGCGTTGTATTGACTTAAAATTCATCTCAGACAACGGGTAATTACAATGCCTTCCACGCACAACATTACGTATCTTGACCAACTGAAAGAATTCCTAAGTGACTAACTCCCACATACTAGGACATGGGTTCGAAGCTAAAAACGACCCACCATAAGGATAGATTGTTATAATACATTGTTTGTGCTAAGAAATCCGTGACATTTCTATCAATAATATTGTTACAAATGTAGTGAGAAATTATTTTCCTTCGGGAAAACTCGGATCTTTATCGGAATACGATGACACCCGAACTGTCAATGAA